>JAGKTI010005319.1:29273-45667 GCA_018397915.1 Birgus latro | reverse complement strand
GAAACGGGACACCAAGCACGTCACCTAAAGTTCAAACCTGTTTCACAACTTCACAGCTCTGGAAACACGAAACCACGCAGCCAACGCAACTGATCCCCAGAAGACTGAGCTCATAGGTATAACATATATTCTATTTTTCATGGGTACTCTGATACAGTTCTTATACTTTTGTTTTCATTTTTATTTTGTATTTTTGATGGGCTTTCTGATTATAGTTTTGATGATTTTTGTGTTATTTTTCATTCCTTTTTTGGATGGGGGCTCTGATGATAGTTCTACTTCTGTGTTACCGTTTTTTCCAATTTTCTGTGGGTCCTCCAGTCACAGTTTTCATAATTTTTTTTTCTGATTTGCAACCTGCCTATCAAACCCATTTATAATACTGGGACGAAAGGTCACTCCTAAACTGAATAAAATCGACTGGCTTTTGCAAGAATGAAGGTTTAAATTTCTATCTTCGTCTGAGGATTACTAGGATTATGATGATGATGATGATGATGATGATGATGATGATGACTGAATGCTGCAGACTATGATAATAATTTTCCTCATTTCCTCGTATTTCCTCTTCCTTCTTTTTTTCCCACCTTCCCTAATTATAATACCAGGAAATTACTATGATGATGATGCTGAAGTCTTGGAGAAAATAAATAGGAGAGAAAATAAATAGGCTTAGACTATTACCTATTGGCTGCACGAGGGTTATTAATGCACCAGCCTTCCTCAGCCCTGATAAGCAACAGTCGAATTTACAACCCAGGTCCCTATTTCACTTCTAGGTTATGCACAAGAAAAGCAACCGTGCCTAAAAATCTCTTGTTCTACCCCGGGATTGAACCCAGAACTTCTAGGTTGCACGAAAGGGCTGAGGATTGCATGAATGGATGGATGACTGGTGTTAATTCTTGTGTGTGTGTGTGTGTGTGTGTGTGTCTCCCTCTCTCTCTCTCTCTCTCTCTCTCTCTCTCTCTCTCTCTCTCTCTCTTACCAACCCCTCCTCCCACGACACACAACCCTCCCTCACATATTCTTCAACATTATCGCTCAGCCTTTCTCGCGCCGGTCAGACTGTTGGCCAGAGTTTATTTCCCTCCTGTCCCTGTTCACGCAGCAGTACAACTGGGCACCCAGATGTAAACCTGACTGTTGCGAGTCGTATTCTAGGGGGAAAAACTTGGACTGAGCAAAAAGGGATTGACACTTAAACCTCGGGGGATGACTTATCTATTCTACTCTGGCTAATGGCCGACGATTTTTCTTGGTACTGGGACATCACTGGACGTATGGAAGTAAAAGGAGGAAGAGGAGGAGGAGGAGGAGAAGCATAACTTTCTCAGCCGAGTTGCTTTTCTCATCAGTGACACATCCATGGAAGAAGCTAGGAGAGAGGGAGGGGAGGTGACACATATCCCCCTCCTGCCGAACCTTCGCAGTCACACACCAGCTCCTTACACAATGCACACACACACACACACACACACACACACACACACACACACACACACACAATGAAATATCCTCTGCTCAAGCCTCACAACTCCCAGCCTACATGTCCATACCCACAATATACACCCTCATTGCCAAAAACTATCTCCAGTATTCCGTAATGCAGCAGCCATTGTGACGCGACATGACAGTAGGAAAACTGGGGGAAGACGCCACACGATTAAGAATTTTTTAATCGAGGTGGGGGGCGGTTACGTACAGCCTTCAATAACTTCTTCACAACTAGAATTCCCCTCCTTAAAGTTACTATAATCGGCTAGAGGAAAAAAAATAAAGCCAAATAATACATCCTCTTCATACTCGACATGAAAAGAGTTAACAGTTCCCTGCTAACATGTCATTAGATCCATCCACACTACCAAGAAGATTCCCTCGTATTTGAACAGCTGGTGGTCCACTGGTAAGCACAAATGGCTCGAAGATGAGAGGACCTGAGTTCGATTCTCTGGCCGGTCAGACCCCTGAGAATGTTTGTTTTTCCTGCTTGTCTCTGTTCACCCTGCGGTATGTTTGGGAAGTTGATGAAAATACGATTACTGCGTGTCTTATTCTAGAGAGCAAGACTGACCCCTAGCAGAAAGTGAAATGTCTGACTTGATAAGCTTTTTGCAGTCTACGCACTTTCACCTAACCATTTTTATTTTTCTTCACATTGCCAAAAGGAACAGAGAGTGTGGCGTGCAACCCTGACCAAGTGTAATATCTTTTGCACGAGCCTCACAATGCGCTGCCTGCATGTCAGTACCTACGATCGACTCACTGCCCAAAACTTTCCCTAGTACTGCCACAAAGAGCAACCAGTGTGACAAGAAGTGCTGGCCCAGTGAAATACCCTGTGTACAAACCTAACGATACCCTATCTACATGTCTAGACCCACGAACTACTCTCAGTAATCACAACTTTCCCCAGTATTGCCAAAAAGAATTGCCAGTGTGACATGTATCCTTGACCCCGTGAAATATCCTGTGTACGAGCTTCACAATGCCCTGCCTACATGTCTAAACCCACGATCTCCATTCTCAGTACCCAGAACAATCCCTTGTATTGTCAGAAGTGTCAGCGGGT
The DNA here is from genome assembly GCA_018397915.1 of Birgus latro. NCBI lineage: Eukaryota > Metazoa > Arthropoda > Malacostraca > Decapoda > Coenobitidae > Birgus > Birgus latro. The sequence continues at coordinate 43,095 of JAGKTI010005319.1, read as the reverse complement.
GGGTATGACGTGCGCCGGCCCCGTGACGTACCAGTAGGAAAGTTGGAAGAGGATGCAAGAATCCACCCCGCTGGGAAAGGTAAACAAAGGAAACGGACAGATACGGGCGACAGAGAGAAAGATAGTGGCGGCTGACCAACGCTTTGAGTACTCCTGACGCACTTAGGGATTTAAAACTACGTAATATCCGATTATTTAATGCACTCCGTTTAATATCCAAAGATTCAATTTATATGTAAACCCCTGGACGACTGAGGTGTTAAGAAAATTTACTCCTTTATTCCGAGGGCGTCTTTTTCCTTTTTTATATTCTGGCTGAAACCTTTTTTTTTTTTTAAGATTAAAAAAACGTCCAAGTATTGAGGTGACTCAAACCATTCCAAAGTAACCTCTTCGGGTCCATCAGGTCTTTTATTCAACTCAGGAGACACCCCTCAGGCTGAAGGAGACAAAATATGAAGTATTAAAAAACTCAATGTTTCCTGGGCAGATAGTGCAATTCCTTCTAGCAACCAAGACTCTTGCATGCACTTTCTTTCACCTTCCACCTTCCTCTCTTCATCATCACTCTCTTCTGACGTAACAACACTTGGGAGGACCAAGGAGGGGTAATTCCCACGAGAATCCCGCCAGCTCGTCGTCTGTTTGCACCGAGGGAAGTCTCAGTGACCTACCATAACGCCACAAAAATACCTCACAGCTTCACGTGAGTTCATCTGAAGCATGACATCCGTAGGCAAGAGTCATGGAATGCTAGAAAGTATATTATGAAACTGTAACGTCTACGATGCCAGCACATAACGGATACTTTAAATGTTTTAGAATAGCACCTAGCGCACATAGCACATTCGAAATTAATTACATATCTTTTATTTGTCGTACATTACAGTCATTTGATTTTACACTGAAAAATATTCGATATCCTCATTAATTTCCCTACTATACCACCGCCTTCATCTGGAACTTATAACACATTGCTGTGACTCACTGCTCTAAAACAAGACACATGAGCCCTCTACGTAGCGTATTCCTGAATCACTTATGTTACCAAAACGCGACAGCTTGTGCATCGTGCAAGTTGTCTGTAGCAAGGAAAGGACTCAGAATTATGCTTAGTTTGTATGATCCTTGAACCACACAAGTCTGTTCATCATAGAGTGATTTTCTAAATTATTATTTGCATTGTTTAGGGGCCGTTAATGCCTTCAATTCGATGATGTATTTCTGTTTCAGTCTTAACACTACACACACACACGCAAATAAATAAATAAATAAAGAAAGACATCGCCACTGGGTTCAAAGGCATTAAGAAATCTTGCTTATCGATCGCACCTGCCTTATTACCCTCTCCCACTTCAGTAATGTGGGCAATAAACAGGTGAATGTCAGGAGAATATAAAAATAAAGAGGATAATGTCAGGGGAATGTAGCCAGGCAAGATTTTAAGCCAAACTCATCGTCCTTCCACTCCAGCTCACCCCCTAAAACTACACTGTTAACTGGCTGGGTCCCGTTGGTTAACCACGTGAACCAGAGGACGTCTGTTTTTGTTAATCTTGCTCATTCCAGACGATTTTCTTCAGTTTAGGGGACTCACTGAACTGGAGGGACTGAACAAAGCCTTCACTATAGCTCATTCACTTCGACATGGCCCAAACTTTCGTCTTTGTGCACCTTATTTCAGGGATCCGAGTGAAAAAAAAAATGCTACAGCTCTACATCCTTCTCATAGCACCTGTTCGTGACTAGCACCATATTAAAGTGTTAATCTATCGTTACAAGTCAGCATTCAAGACGGAGAGACAAGTTGAGGCCAAGTTAAAGTGAACAGAGTATTATCACCTTTACGACCAGACATCCCTCCTAAATTTAATAATATCGTGTAAGACCAATTTTGGTTTGTCAGGTCCTCTATTTAAAGCTTGTATTCACCAGACAGAATACCTACAGAACGATGGCTTCTCAGGTCTTCAACACTCTCAGACGCACATGGCTCACTCTCAAATGAATAAAATCGTCTGTCATTACCTGGAAAAAGATACCGGTACTAGAACTGTTCCAACCACGAGAGGGTAAAAGGTAATAGTAATAACACTTTCAGACTCCTATACCCAGTCTCATCTTAATAAAATCTTTTAGCGTTTACTGTTCGCTTGAATGATATACTGTGATATACTAGAGTTGTCTCGATCATGACTGGGTTAACAATTCCAATATTAAACATTCTCAGGCTCCCCTACTCACTCTTAACTTATTAACTGGTATTACCTTGAATAAAATACCAGAGTTGTATCGACCACGAGGAGGTTAATGTAGCCGTTTTAAAGATGCAGTATGGGTCTAACAGATGCATTATCCATGTTTGGTGTCCTGCTTTGAAGTCTATGCGTTTCATAAACTAGAGCCGGTTTGTTTTCATTTGACGGAACTGGACCACTACCAAAACTCAAATACTAACCTGTGATTCCATGAAACTCGATAAGCCATAGTCGAAAGGCAGGAATGATCCGGCTTCAAGAAATAAAAGCCTTTATTATACTCCTTTCACTTTAACTTGGCCTCAAATTGCTATCTCTCCATCTCTAACGTTAAGTTATAACAATGGATATGATACTGTTCACGAAGAAGTGTTATAGAAAGGATGTGGAGTCGAAGTATTGTCTTATTCTACCACTGAGCTACGTGGGGGGGGGGGAAAAATTCAAAAGGACGATTATCTGGGCCAAGTTGTGTAAAGAGTAGAATTACTGCACGTCAGTAGCAAATCCAATCCTCCAACTACCACACTGACTATGCTTCAAGAAAATAACAAACACGTCACCAAAATGCGGTAATTATAACAACATCGACTACTTCAGTGGTTTGGTGATGTACAGTGTAAGGAATAAAGTGCCCACGAATATATCACTGACAGAAGTGGAGAAACTTGAAAACAGAAAGAAAATAATAAGAAGAAGAAAAACGCAGTGGGAAGGCAGTAGGTGTTGATGGTGCGTGACATGAGTTGGAAAAGAAATGTAGTGCGGAAAGTGCAATGAGCCGTTTACGGAAAATACGCGAGAACCTGGATGGTTGGAGGTGTACCAGTGGACTGAAAAAGAATGTCACGGTACACCCTTCTACCAAAAAATAAAGGCGACCGAAGTGAGTGCAAAATTTACCGTGAAATAAGTCACTCGTATCAGGCTGCATCAGTGAAGTGGAAAATGGCTATGACTTTATCTGAATAAGTAAAGGCGACCAAAGTGAGTGTAAAAGGTGTCGTGGATGAAGTCAGTTTAGCGTTGTGAGTATGGTGTACTGAACAGTGAATAAGATGGAAAGAATATCAGCATGTTTGGTACGGTAAGTGTTGAACAAAATGTTTTGCAAAGAAAAAGGGGATATGAGAATCAAATGTCTGCGGTAAGGAGGACAGCGGAGAAAGCATGTACAGAGAACTATAGGTACGATATCGATGGAAGTTATTGATTAGGAAAAGCATATGACAAGGTGAGCACCGAGAGACTGACATATGATAAGTATGTCATCGTGACGCTAGGAAATGTTAAAGGCTGTGATGCGTGAGTAAGTTTGGTGTGGAAGCGAAATTGTTCAATGCTGTGAAAAGAACGTCTGTTTTCTTGCATTCTTACTGCTAGCACATTTATTTAGCTAAGGAGAGCACCCTAGTAGCAATGAAGGTAACGAAGAGGATAACCAACCACTCCTGTTCGAAGTCTCCCCTCAGCAGAATAACATCATCCAGAGACAGCATAGATGAAATACACAACGACGTCCTTGGGCAGAAGAACTTATGCCGGAGCGAGACCAAGGTGTGTGATATCCCCACGGTTGCTCAGTGTATGAATATGGATTGGGTGTTGAGAAAGGCCAGAACGAGAGTGATGGAAAAGGAAGCGAGGTTGATCAATGATAAGAGATGGAATATTTTAAAACTGATGTATGCAAATGATGATGTGCTGCTTGCTAATGTTGACTGTGATCCCTGCAGACTGGTTCAGGGTTTTGTGGATGCAGTGAGTAGCTAAGCATGAATATCGATGTAAATTAATGGTCGTTGAAAAAGAGAGAAAGAGAGATAAATACGAACTGGTACACGCATAAACACTTAAACTGGCATAATTATCAGAAATATAAGCCTAATTAAATAAACCCGAAAACAGAGTGGCGAGAGTACGAAAAGTATTTGGTGCATTAAGAAAAAAAAAAAGTAACTCGGGAAACAGAGATGGTACGGCACAGGCAAAAAGACATTAACTACGCAATATAAAAAGAGAAATACTTGTAGAAAAGAGGTACAAAGCTGAATGGCAGAGTACGGAAAATGGTTTATGCTTTGGAGGCCTTAATGAAGAATAGGAAACAGAGGTTGGAGGCTGCAAGAAGACTCAAAAAGACTGTGGGTCGTATTCTAACCGGTTAAGAAGACTCCTAAGCACATTTTCCTTACCACTTGATTTTTGCACAAACTTGTTATTAATCCCTTATGTGTTGCTCCTGCTTTCCACAGAGAACACACAAGAAAGCAGAAAAAGTATAGTATGGAAAATAAATCGCAAAGGAAAAGGTGTTAGGGAGCTTTCTTAACCGTCGAGAAAACTGGCCTGTGTAGTGGCTGTGATAGCGTCCACATTAACATCCTCAATACCCAAAGCCGGATCCGGGTACAAGCGATACAGGCTACCTCTTGGGGGTTCTTCTGTCTCTAGAGGTGGGGGGTCTCATATAAAGAAAACATTTATTATAAAGTTTACTATATCATAAATTCAGGTCAGATTTTCAAAAGTAAAATAATTAGCATAAGAAAACATCGTGCCTGATAAGGATCTAACCGAGAACAAAGGTCAGTCTAAAAAATATTTACTGACTGTTGATAGCAAAAAAAAAAAAAACTACTTGTTATATGCCCCTACCGATCACAAATTTTTAAGCAATACTTGAAATATACTTGCTATATAAGCGCTTTTAAAACCTATGTGTCACATCCAGCAATTTTTCGACCGTGCCTAGTAGGACGTAAATATATTCTTTCTGTGCGTATTTCTGCAGGGTTTATGTTCTTTTACTACTAATAAGTAATGATGTTACTGTAATCCTTATTATGTGCTTAGTTGACATAAGGCAAAATGCACATGGGGTACATTAAGGAGTCGCCAAATAAAATTCAAGAGTGAGAAAAGCACTGGGACTGATGAGGAATTATTCTATACCGTAAGTTCCGTAGAGAGGATAGGATACAAAATATGGATACTGTATGTGAAAGATGTAAGGATGTCAGTTTATCAATAGGAATTAAGAGTATATACACAGATAAAATATTAATAAACAGAGGCTGTATATAACTAAGGTGACTGTGTGTGTGAATGTGTGTGTGTGTGTGTGAGACGTATAAGTGTACACATATGACGTAAGTGTGTTTGTGTGTATGTGTGCTCTCCAGGTAAGGACAATGGGACATATCATCCAACGTCAGGCTTGGGAAACCCATCCCCACTCGGCCACCCTTCCATCATTGTCTCTAGGTAGGACACACACACACACACACACACACACACACACACATACACACACACACACACACACACACACACACACACACACACACAGTCATTTCAACACAGTTACTCTTCCGCCTATAATTCTACGTAGAACACATAAACACATATACCGAAAATACACACGCATTTATCACATACCACACATGTACACATGCACTCAAACAAATGCAAACAAACCTCATACATAAGTGTATACATACATATACATACACAAAATTATATAAAAAACATACATACTTACTCACACCCCTCACATAAACATGCACAAGCTTACACACACTCACATTCACACACACACACACACACACACACACACACACACACACACACACACATTCACACAATCACATACACACTCACACACCCACATATATAGAAATACTGCCCACACGTGCACACACAACAAAAACACTCCACATACACACAAATACATGCTCACACGGATATAATGAAACTCCAGCGTACAGAAACATATCAACATTTCAGGATCATTTAACCTCACCAATGAAGGCGCGTTGTGATGCTGATATAGATGTGACGGAAAGCGCTGAGAGAAATACTCTTGAAATTATTTGGCCATGTGGAGAGAAATGGAGACTGTGAGACTGACTACATGAGTGAATGTGAATGAGGGAAGGGGAAAAGAGGTGACTGAGGATAAGATGGAGGGATAGAATGAAGAGATATATGAGAGAGGGGTGTGTGAGTTACAGGAAGGGCAGCCTAACTGCAAAAGACAGGGAGACATGGAGGCAATTTGTTTGTGGCCATTCCATGCAAGATTAAGGCGTCTGTTTAAAGATGGTAAATAGTATACGAATCAAGAAGGGGGTACGTTTAGTAAGAGCAATGTGAAAGTGGAAATACTGTATGGTTAATGCGTGTTTGCGTGTATCACAGTCTGCTTTATTCAGCCATTTATTAATTTATTTATTGTTATTCAGAGAAGAAGGAACCAAAGGCTAAGAGCCCACAACCGTTCTCTTCAAGAAAAAAAAAAAACAGAGCCAAATTCATGATCTGTTACGATTCGACAAAATGTGTTCATTTGCTGTCTTCACGGTACCCAAGGAGAGTTCGTAACACTTCTTCCTTAGCGATTTATTTACACTTAGCATTCCCTGCTAGGCTATTTATCTCACTTTCTTATCGACATGGTTTGCATCAGTAACATACAAGATAGCACGAAGAGATAACTGGCAAAATAAATCGTTGAGGAAGAGATGTTAAGAAATCTCCTTCGCCACCTAGAATACAACCACACAATCTAACGTATGAAAGTAATGTATGAGTATGTCGGCTTGTATCCTCGTCAGTTAAGAAAGCTCCCTAACACATTTTCCCTACCAGTTTATTTTTGCATACAGCTCACTGATAATCCTCCGTGTTTTCCCTTTGCCTACCATGTTGGTGTTGAAAAGATAAAATAAAAATTTAAAAAAAACATTCAGGAAAACAGTAAGGTGAAGTACGGAAAATAAATCGCTAATGAAGAGGTGTTAGGGAGCTTCCTTAACCGATGCGAGTGCAGGTCGTGTTTTATTCTTGAAACCACCAACCAGATGATATGACCCCACTTCACTCCAAGACGTGTTCCTTAAGCTGTACTGTACATAGCCATTCCCAGCACCCATTGAACCCCTTCAGCCTGAGCCTCTCTCTCTCTCTCTCTCTCTCTCTCTCTCTCTCTCTCTCTCTCTCTCTCTCTCTAGTCTTACCAATTCCCAACTTTATTAACCTAAGAGGAAGTTTTTCGACTGGAGAGGGATAGATACAGCCTTCACCAACCGCTTCCCAAACATATTATTTTAAGGTAAGGAGGATCATCTGGCAGTAGCAATAAAAAACAGCGTCATCGCAGTGAAGAGGTTAAAATTTATCAGCGACGAGTGAATAGAGTACAAGCATTTCTAGTTAAACATCACAAGAGAAATACCTAACACATTGCACTCAATTCTAATCATATATTTCCGCCAAAGTTTAAAAAAAATAAATAAAAATAAAATCTTTCGAAAAATAAGATCAAGGAAACAAGCACTCCACGCTCTCATATACCCGGCCGTCAGAGCTAAACAAAAATCTTCCAAAGAATGAAAAAAAAAAAAAAAAAGAATACGAAGAACAAGGAAATAAGCACGCAACTCTCTCAGGTACCCGGAGCGCGTCCTGTGAAGTTCCAGCCCACGTAATTCTTCCCTGTCATGAACGCAAGCAAATCACTTCAGTCTGGATCAGCCTTGGCCCAGTACCCCCACCCCCACCCTTCCCTCTGCTTCATGTGAGCGATGTCTGGCATACGACACGCCATTACCGCCTTAGAAGCTCAAGGTTGCTCGGGGAGTGTGTTTTGGAGGCTGCCTTACATCTCTCCCTTAGCAATTTATTTGCCATAGTATCAGCTCAGTTTCCCTAGTTCGTTAGTAACCCAATGCGGAGCAGGTCCCTGGTCAATTCATTTTAGCTTCCAACAGACGATTTTATTCAGATATCAAACCCTTGCCGCTTAACCTCTTAAATCTCAGTCAATCCTTCAGAGAGACGGCTCCCATTTATAATATTCTATTTTAGCTACAGCCAATCGATGTATTCCCTACTAACTGCATGATTTATGCAACACACACACACACACACACACACACACACACACACACACACACACACACAAGAATAATACATAAACAAAGCGGCCAGCAAGGGGTGCCAGGCAGCTTCCAAAGTGCTTACAAACAGATCTAGCCAAATTAAGTCAGCTGGTGGTTTGGGGATGTGCCTTTGATTCGGGTCCCTTTTCTGCCTCGGTTTTTGCACAATTTATGTTGGGTGCGCTGTTCATTTACCCGTTTTCTTTGAAGCCTAATTGCTTAATTATCCCTTTACTGTCTTCTACTTTTCTATGGTGAAAGTTTTCAGTGCGAGTAGGTCGGCAGTAACATGGTAACAGAGAGTGTAACTTATTTTTATCAAAGGACTGTGGCTACACCCAAAAACCACTGTGTGGTCACACCCCCGAATGTCCAGTCACTAACTGTATGTAACTGTATCGGCTGAAGAGGGTGTGTGGCAAGATCCCACCACCTTCTATTGTTGTATTAGCGCTCTGTACCTTTTACAACAATAAATATTTCAATTAAATTCGTCCGTGTCGTCTTTGTGGTGCCTCAAGGACAGGTCCGCCGTGGTTTTGTTTTGGCTGGGCTTCACTGCGAGTGGTTCCGGCACCTCCACCATCACTTTATGCGCCGAGGCAGGGAATTCCACAACCTACCTGCACCATGGACTTTCCACAAGGCATTTATCATTATATTTTATCTTTATTGCACACGCTGGCTTCTTTATCAGGCTTACATCCGTTATTCTGTCTTCAATAATCTTTTAGAGCCAGGGAATTCCACAACGTACCTGCCCAATGGACTTTCCTGAAGGCATTTATCATCACATTTCGTCTTTATTCTATTTCTGTTTCTTTATCGGCATCACATTATTTTGACTTTCATATTTTCCTCTGCCAGGGGATTCCACAACCTACCTGCCTCGTCGACTTTCTTTTTAGGCTTTTATCATTAGCCCTCCACACCAAAATATGGAGAGCTACTGTATTTCGTCAGTTTCTTTCTTCCAAACGCTTTTCAAGTTGGTGTCACTCCCTTATTTCTTCACCAGTTCGCTTCAAACTTGGCACAATTGTTCCCTGAGTCAATGGCCCCAGATACCCTTTTTTTTCTTTCTTTAATTTAGGTCTTTCAAAGGTTATGGGGCCAAATCTCAAACCATATAAGCACACAAATTTTGAGATCATGTGTTTTGTATAATCACAGTCATCATTGCACTTTACACAGAAGTTTGTCAGTGTACTGTATCTGTGTGGAGACCATCGTGTATTCCCTTGGGAGTATTGGCAGTCTTGTTATACTTTATCTTTTTATATGTGTATTTACCTATTTTAAAAGGCCTTAAAATGTTTCATCATCATTGTTTGTCTTTATCATACGTGTTTATTATTTCTTTACTGGGCCTTTCATTCGTTTTGACATCTTCTTTTAAATCTTTCAGGACCAGGGAATTCCACACCCAGTCTCCTGGACTTTCCTTTGGGCGTTATCATTATTATTTATCTTTACTATTCCGCTACGTGTTTCCTTTTTGCATTATGACCTTCACATACCTTATATCCTCTTATACTGTAAACCCTTCACTACCAGAAAGTCTTATATGTTCTGCCTACCGACAGACGATTTTCTTCAGCACCTCAAGCGAGACCTCTACCAGTGATGAGCTCCGAAACACTCCGTTCACTTATTTAATACAAGGCGTCTTTTGTGTTATTCTTATTACTGCCAGAAGAAACCTTTTGCAGAGAAGGGCCAGACCATTAAGAGTGAAAGTGACTGAAGGAGACTTTTTTCGTTCCACAGAGTGGAAAGGGCGCGGTCGCTTTCAAGGAGGAGGAGGAGGAGGAGGAGGAGGAGAAGGAGGTTGTTCGGAGAGACATCGTTGCCAACCAAGGGCGAGCGTTCCGTCAGAGAATACTGGTTTAAGACTAACCATGTTATTGTTACGGTCATCTTTCTCGGGTCACCTAGAGTATTATTTGCGTTGATTGTATACCTCTAGGTTTCATAAAACTACCTGCTATGGAGTATGGCTACACAGCTTTACTTTTTTTTTCGGGGGGAAGGGGGACACTGATACAGAGGGAAGCAGGGAGGACAAGTAAAGAAATCTATTATCTAAGCTATTTTCACTAAGAACTTACTAATATTCCTTCCGTGTGATATCACCACATTTCATCATATATTGCATTCTGTGAAATTACTGATTCACTGCTTCTGGGAATTTCCGTCTACTGCATTCATGCACGTTATATTACTTCTTGCCATCACTCACCCACTTCCTTTTCTTATCATTTCGAACAGCATCCTTGGCATATCTGTCTGTCTATGAATTAATCAGTCTGTCTGTCTGTCCATCAATCGATCAGTTCATCAATCTGTTTATCTATACCTATCTATCTACATTTATTTATCATTTATTTATTTACATTTATATATAACTGAAAATAAACGACTAGCACCATTCCAAGAACATCACAATCGGTGCAGAGCCTCCTTCGACAAAAGCCTATAACATAATCTCGTTGGCACTGGAGACTTCAGAGTGCATCTTCCTGTGTGATTTATTGCCCATTATGATAGCTATACGGTACCTTGTTTTCTCCGGCATGATACGAGTATGTACTGTATGTCTGCTAAATACTGACACAGTTTGCGTTTTTAAAATACACGCGGACTATTAGGGAGGACTGTGCATATTAAATCGCTGACGAAGAGGTGTTACGAAATTTCTAGGACCACTTTCATAACTCGGCCCACAAAAACGACACACGACATTTTGGCGAGAAAACGGACCGAGGGTACGCACACGGCATTCATTTGTTTCACCACCCTCTGATCTCAGCCACCCAGACACGTCCGACCGCCTGCCTGGGGGAAGCAAAAACCACGACGAGGACAAAAATAAAAACGAAAAAAAGAAAGAGGAAAAACTAATGGCCACGATCCAGTTTTTCAAGTCAGCGTCCGGGATCTCAGTTTCGTTAAAAAAAATAAAAATAAAAAAGTGAAACCGCTGACGTATAGTGTTGAGTTCTCGCCAGATGATTTTATTCAGCCTAAAGAGAGACTTTTTCGAACTGAAGGGGTTAGATGTGGCCTTACTTAGTCCAGCCACTAACAGAGATCCGACTTTAGCTTTAAATCGTCTGGTAGCAGCAGAAATTGATAAAAATGTGTTATTAGAGTGAAGGGTTGACCAGTCTGCAGGATAAGCAAGTTTCCATTGTTGTTATGTATTTTCAGAACTTATTTTGCTTGGTTGCATTATTCTCGCTTTTTTTTTTTCCTCTCTTTTTGTTACTATGTTCTGTTTTGTTGCTTTTTGTCGCATTTTTTTCTTTGTTGCTTTTTTAGTCGCATTTCGTTTTTGTCGCTTTTTTTAAGATTCTTTTTTTTTTTGTCGCTTTTTGGTTTGCTTTGTTGCTTTTTGTACTTGTTTTGCGCTTTTGTCGCACTGTGTTGCTCTGCCGCTCTCTGTAACTTTTTTGTTTTGTTTGATGTTATTTTGTCGTATTTTGCTTTGCTATGTCGCTTCTTCTGTCGCATTTTTCGTCGCATTACCACGTCATTATTCCCTATGCATACGGTACGATCTTCACAATATGAGTAAGTTCAAAAACATATATATAATTACGGAACAAATACGCAAGTTAACAAAGAAAATTTATAACTTTAGAACCCAGTACTGCATATTTGACTCCCTCCCTCCATTCTCACGCCACACCCAACCTGAGAAGAGAAGCAGGAGGATCAAAGGGAGAAGAAGGAGGGGAAAAAAGGGAGGCAGGAGGAGGACAAAGAAAAAGGGAGGAAGGAGGAGGGCAAAGAAAAAGGGAGGTAGGAGGAGGAGAAAGTAGAGAAATCGGGGAGGAAGGAGGAGGAGAAGGAAGAGAAATCTTTTACGAGGCATATACGTGACTTTAATACCAATCTCTTCGTGTGAACTTTGGCCTGTTTACCAATGCCATATTCTCAAAGGTTAATGAGAGTGCAGTTTTTTTCTTTTTTTTTCTTTTTTACGATACCTTAACCGGATGCTGGGTGATGGGAGGAGTGGGGGGGGGGGGGGAAATAAGGGAGGGGGGGGGGAGGGGAGGAGAAGAGAGGTGTGCTGAGGTCTGGGAAGGGGGAGGTGATAATACCATAAAGGCTTATTTGCATCTCATTTTGGTGAAGATCGAGAAGGGAAAGAAGGAAAATGGAGAATTCGTGAGCGAGATAGCAGCAGAGAAGGAGGAGGAGGAGGAGGAGGAAGAGCAGGAGGAATAGAAATGAAGAAGAAGAAAAAGGAAAAATGTAGGAATGACAAACTGTAGAGGAGAAAAGGGATGTTGAAAGAGGAAGAGAGGGAGAAGGGAAGGAGGATGAAGAATAATGATAATGTTAATGGAGGAAATGATAAGCTGTGAGAGCGGAAAGAGAGATGTTGTAAGAGAAGGATAAGAAGAAAATTATGGGAGTCCTAGAACAGATGATGAAGAAAAAATAAAAAAATAAAACAATATCATGGGGAAAGAAAACTAAAGAAGAAAATGAAGTAGTAGTAAAGAAAACGAAGAAGGAATAAAAAGTGAAAAAACGAGAAAAAAGAAAAAAGAAAAAGCAGATGAAGATGAAGAAGAAGAAAGTGAAAAAGGAAAAACGAAAAACGGAGAAGGAGGAGGAGGAGGAGGAGGAGGAGGAGGAGGAATGACAAACTGGAGAAAAACACGGGATGTCGCAAGAGGATGAAGAGAATCAGAGTGTGTGAGAGGGAGAATAGGATAGTGAGAGCGAAGAGGAAATGGCTAATGATGATGATGATGGATGAGACACAGCTGAGGGAGACGATGAAGACAGAGGCAAAAAAAAAGATAAGGAGAAATATTAAACCCTGTGCGGTCAACAGTTCACTTACACCGCCTCTAAGTGTGTGTTAAAATATAATCAAGAATAATTTTAAGTTTGGTAGTAGCTGTAGTAGAAGTAGTACAGAGTAGCAGTAGTAGCAGAACTATATATAAGAATAAGGCTACTTGCTACACTAGCTGTGCTTTACATTCTGAAGCACTGGACGAAGAGTTTTACGGTACCATACTGAACTGCATTTCCTGACTGAAAAAAAAATAATAATAATAATAATTTACTTTCGTCGCAAGCAGCAAAATAACACGCCATCAATCCATATACACTAATTCACGTTAACTAGGATGAATTCTATTTAATTTACTTTATCCCAACCATGCTGAGACCCAAGTACATGAACTGGTCTCTTGTCAATACAGTAGGTGCCTGGTGGTTTAGTCGATTAAGGCGTTCCAGCAGGATGGAGCCTGTGTGCGTTCCATCTGAGAAGTGGTTTGAGTTTGTTGGTCACGTAATGCCGCTCAGAGAAGACTATGGCTGGTCACTGTTGCCTTAAATATCAAGATTGAGTAGCCAAGCCTCGGGCACCTACGCTTGATTAAATGGAGCAAAGTGGGACTGACGATGATGATCATAATAATCAATTTACCCCAGGTACCCCTCTTTTCTTGGGGGAAGCAGCCTAGGTATATAGATAGACAGATAGACTTTCAAAGGTTTCAGGTCAAGTTAGGTCCAGCATACCGACAAAAGCCAATATACAGGGCCGTAACCAGCCCTTTGGACACAGTTGGGGGGGGGGGG
>JAGKTI010005319.1:0-28972 GCA_018397915.1 Birgus latro | reverse complement strand
ATATATATATATATATGATTAGATAGATATTGGTAAATAACATTATTTTATGTAGCTGGTCTGCAAGAAAAAGATGAGGGCGTACGCCCCAACCCCCTTTCCCCCCCACCTCCCAAATCCGTGCCTTAGGAGAACGAGGAGAAGGAGGCGGCACGCGCCGCTCTAAACCTGTTCACGGCGGAGAAACGTGACGTAATCGTACATAAGAAGTCCTCTTCGTGACGCCTAATGAGAGCCAATGGAAGGACACGAGACTGAAGTCACGCGCATCACGAGCTACGGCCGGACGGTACCCAGGCAAGCAGTAACCAGACACAACAGCATGTGCACATTCCGTATTTCTCCCATTAACATTCTAACTCTAACCTGAATAAAATCGTCCGGAGTTAGCTGAAACAGAATAAAACTGTAGCCTCACACTTTTCACGACAGAGAGACGGCACCCACGCAACAAGTAAGCAAGCACAAAATCAACACACATTTTCCACATTTTCCTGTTTCTCCTTTTAACATCCTTCCAGTAAAATGGAAGCCTTTTTAATTTCTTACTACTGCCAGATATCTGTAATGACATCAAGAAAGCACGCAAACATTGAAGGGGGTAATAAACACTATCTCTAACCCCTACAGCTGGAAGTCCCTCCTAATTTAAGCTTACTTATATATTACAAGTGACAAAAAAGAAAAAAATCAAAGACGTTATTGAAGTGAGGCTTATTAATTCAAAATGACTACACTCGACTTCTGTAAGACCTCTCGTACTGAAGGGGTTAATGAAGCCTACAGTTAACCCCTTCAATTCAAAAAGTTCTTCCATCGCTCAATAACAGCGTCTGAAGATAGAAAGACTGAAATAAGAAAGGTATCGTCATTTTGTGCGGATTAATTACAAAATACATCTTATTACCTATTAATCCGTGTTGTCATAAAGAAAATATCACTGTATAAATGTGCAAGAAGTTTATACACACGTGCGCACATACATAACACAGCTATAACAGATGTGTGTGTGTGTGTGTGTGTGTGTGTGACGGTGACGGGTCAAGGGTGCTTAGTGTAAGAAGCATCAGTGCACATGACCGTAAACACACACACAAACACACACACACACCTGTCATCCCTCCTTTGTTGCCAGCACACTCACCAGCACACTCTGATCTGCATACATCTCCACCAAAATGCACCATGAAGTTACAAAGAAAAAGATAGCTTAGATGAATGCCTATCAACTAAACGAGGATAAACAGACTTTAAACAATCACCTTTTGCTAAGTCCCACTCTTTCCCAAGAATACAACTCGCAGTTCTGTTTAGTTTACATACAGGTCCCGAGTTATACCGCCGGATGAACAGGAACCAGGGAGAAGCAAACTGAATCCACCAGTCTGACCGGCACGAGAATCTAAATTATGTTCTTCCAGTTGCGATTTTAAAATGCTAACCAATACACCACTGGCTTGGGGTTAGATGGTACCGAGGTGGGTGAGGTGGGGGGGGAAGTGGTATGGTGGTGTTGATAATATAGTGGTGATGGGGTAATGGTGTGAAAATGGTGTGTATGACCGTATGCTGATAACAGTGGGGGGGGGGGGGGGGGGGGGGGGGGAGGAGAGGGGAAGGAAAGTGGTGTGATGGGGTGGTGGTGGTGGTGGGAGGGGGGGGGGGGGGGGGGGGTGGAATGGCACTGCTAGTATGAACGTGGGGATGGTAAGTGGTATTATGGGGTGTTGGTATGGCCAAGGGCAAGAGGTGGTGTGGCAGTTTTGGTACAAGCGAGGGCAAGAGGTGGCGTGGTGGTGCTAGTGCAAGCAAGGGCAAGAGGTGGTATGATATGGTGGTGGGGGTGTGACGAGTAAGGGGAAGGTAGGTGGTACCAAGATCGAGAGTTAGTCTCTCGATCTTGGGTGGTGCGTTACATAATTTAAAGATTTTTGTTCTGAGAGAGAGAGAGAGAGAGAGAGAGAGAGAGAATTTCACTCGTCTCTGAATTTTAAAAAGTTACATATTACAATATTCTTTTTTTTGGGGGGGGGAGGGGGGCCAGTACCATGAAACCATTTTGAAGTAATCATCCAGAATGGGTTCATGAGGACTGCCTATAACCCATTCACTACAGGCAGTCAAACAAAAGTTTAATAAAAGCGTCAAGATGTAGCACAGCTAACTAGACAGGATCCTGAGCGCACCGCGACGCCACACCCAAACACTGACTTCCACCAGTGACCTTGACCTCTCATCGATCTGCACCAGAATCGAATTAACTTACTTCTTCCCATCCTTCCCATCCTCACACCCAGTGTGTAATGCATGGGTCAAGTTTGACCCAGATATTCACGAGAAGGGGATTGTGGTACTGATAGATCTGTCTCTCTGGAGATAAGTTAAAAGGTCGATGGTCTTTACTACATTTCTTTCCGTGATATCTCATTAATTTACATTCAAGATGGTTAATTATCGAGAGTGATTTATATAATGATAACCGGGGATTTCACTGTAATTTAAGGTACCACCAGCTTATGACGCTTCCATAGCGATGTCAAGTCACTATTTATGTAACTATTGGTAGATGACTTCGATTACTTCCGTAGTAATTAATGAGTACTGATTTGTAATCGAACTCTGATTTGCAAATTTGTGTCCCCTAACACATGCTGGAATAAACATAATTCACATTACATCTCACTGGGCTAATTAGCCCAAACTCAGAAGCATTCTGAGTACAGCAACACTCACCCCCTGTCGACTGCTAGATTGATGCTGCAAGGCTTATCTTAGAATGAGTATGTCAAAACATAGTGAGGAATTTTTTGCAATGAGCGATCAAGCATCCAAATGATTACTTGCGTCCCGGCATAAGTGTTCCTTTCCTTTAAAGATACGTTAATAGAAAACCATGTGCATCTCAGCTGAACATTCGACAACCAAGATTGTCTCAAATTTTGCCCGATGTAATTCTTCTTTTTTGTACCACTTAGAAATAAAGGTCCAAATTGTTACAGAAACAGTAACCCACTAGCATTAGCTAAAATAAGATAAAGTAAATGTTTTCGTGTGGTACAAAGCAGACAAATCATGATTATTATGGCCGTATCGTAAAAAAAAAAACCAAGAACGAGATTAGCGATATTGGATGTTTTGGAGGAGACTCCCTGCGAGGTAAACATTTATCAGCTGTTCATTGTAAATATTTGACTGTAGCCACCAGTATCAGGAAAACTATACTATTGGTAATTCTCTAACTTCATACTTTCGTTAACATAAATTAAGTACCTGGAGTAGAATATTTTTATCGCAACGTTAACTTAGTCAATGGAACCCAGACCTAAACGCAAATAGCACAGGCTCCGAAATATGGTTGTTTTCTGGCAAGCGAAGCACTGATTTTAAAAAGATAATACTATTAGGTCAGCAGATTTGGAGGGTGCTAATTTAGCAACCAGCCAGCAAAAGATTTATTTGTACGAGTAGCCTATTGGTTTTGGGTGAATTAGCATCAGTCACAAATGCCACAATTTGCTTCTGCCTTGCTCTGAAATAGGAAATTCAGTAGCCGGATTTCAAATCCTTTCATTTGTCAAATTAACTGAAATACATAAACTTCATAGTAACATAGGTGGGTGATTCTGAAGTTTGGAATCAACCTTACCTTGTTACAATGTTAGCTCTCATCCAAGGGAAGATGATTGTTGCTTAACCCTGGTCTGTTTGGCTGAGCAAACTCGTTATTACAGGTAAGCAAATGCTTCTGTTGGATTGTCCTACTGCTACACTACAGTACATGCTTTGTGCAAGGAAGTGACATCCTCTTGTGGTGGACGAGGGTCTTTCCCCACGATGAGGTGCAGGGAAATATGAGGAGATTAGGATCCTGGATGGACACCACAGTTGCTTCACCCCACCCAGGATACACAGCACCATCACGTATAGGCTCTTAGTCAATGTCTCCATGGGATAGCAATGGAGTCTGCAAAAGTAGAAAAGTAAAAATTTTGGTGCTTACCAGTATCTGTTATATTCTTAGTACGGTACCAGGTAGTAGGTACCGTAAGGTATCAGTTGAAGCTTAAATGAAAAATGTTACATTCCATACAGACAGTACCATCCTTGTCACACATTCTTTCCTCATGCTTTCACAGATCTGTTCAAGTTCCATTTTCTCATTACACCTTCAATCTTTTTTTTTTTTTTTCCTTATTGTTCTTTCATTAAGCTGATGGATTCATTTCCTTTTCCACCTCTTGCACTGTGGTTCTGGTTCAGGAGCCAGTTTGTCAGGGCTAAAAACAGTAAGAAAGTTTTTGAAAGCATAGTTCTTTTTCATTTTCTGCTTCTTTACTAGACTATTGTAATCATTTATTGCAACCATGTCTTTTTTTTACATATTTACATATTTATTTTTTGCCCACTTGCCAGAATGAGGTATGTGTAATAGTAAATTACAAAGCAGATTTCACTTTTGTATATGCATGTATCATTTATTTATTTCTCTCTTGCAGATTAGCAGTGGGATTCCTAGTAAGAAGCACAGCATTGGAGATGATGAAGATGATGGTGATGAACACAGCATTCTTGTTTGTGTATTCATCATTGCAACTGATCCCTTCGGTTTAAAAATTATATTCTGGCCAATACCAGGCATATTCATTTACACTGGGAAAGCTATCAATGGGCCATAGGAGTTAGAAGCAATTTCCATTACCTTTTTGTATTCTGGGTTACACCAGACAATTTTCTTTAGCTTAGAATAGAGGCATTCTTGGGAAGAAAAGGTTAATATCAGATTCTCAGCAAAGATAGTCAGAACTTTTAATCATCATCATCATCATCATCCAATCCTGTGCTGCCCCATGAGGAGCGTAGGAGCCTGGTGCTAGGCAAGTTGGTCCTGGCTTTTAAGATGAGAGTGACCAGTCTTACACATAGCCTACCTGATTGGCATTACATCTCCAACTACCCCTTGGATATAAACCTGCACAGGGTCAATCTGACTGGAGTGCCTCAGTTACCCACTAAACCACCAGGTGTCATAATTTGGTTATATGGTTACCGCCAGCATAGTACTGTAGCCTAAATGGTTTCCTGGTGGCCTGTCACTCAGTGTAGTCTCTCCTGTAGACAGAAGGAAGAGGAAAGAATGAAGGAAAGAAAGACAGAAGAGGAAGAGAGGAAAGGGCAGTTACCCGAGAGCAGCACTACATCGAGTGAGTGGATGGTGAGTGCCCCCACCTACCACTATTACTCACCCTTCTAAAATGTCTTCATCCCAAACTTTACAATTAGTGCCATAAATTGACTAAAGTTTTTTCCTTGCTTGAGTCTTTATTTATTTTATTACTTGCCTAGCCCCAGGCTCCTACACTTCTCTGTGGGGCAACATAGGATTGGATAATGAATAAATATTTAGGGGGCTCTTATACAAATGGTATCTGATGGTTGAATGGTGGTATACACCAGTCATCATGATGGCCTTTCCTTATATGCAGTTATTTGAATGTCTCAGAAGTGTATGGAATTTTCTGATTAGGGAAATGCAATCATGGTCAGGCCTTGTGTCATTAATACAGGTACATTCAATCCATTGATGAATTCTGCATTTTATTCTTGCTGTATTCAGACATTTTTATTAAGCTCTGTCTTTTTGAACTAGAGAGATTAGATACAGCCTTTACTACATGAGGTCTCCTAAATGCTAAGTTAAATTGACTGGAGATAATAATGGAATTAGTAAACCACATCACTTTCGAAGGGGTTAAATGTTCTGGACTCTGTTAGTCTGGCCTGAGCCCCCAGATCCCAGAGAGTGAATTGGTAATAAGAATTTGGCTGTAAGGGCTTTACATATGGCTAAGGAATTGTAAGATATAAAGACAGTCATTTCTGACTCAGAATTATGTTGCAGTTCATAGTTAACTCTTCAACATTGTGGTGCCTTTTGTAATTGTGTTTTTCTATCTCCGGATGACTTTACCCCAGTTTAGGAGAACTCCCTTATAGAGGAGGGATTAATAAGGACATACCAAACCCCTCCATTTCAAAGAGTCTCCTAAGTTGAATACAGTATATTCATCTGCCCTTAATAAAAGAAAGAGAGAGAGAGATCCTTCAGTTGAAGGGGGTTAATGAGTATAGGTTAAAACTGGGTCTTAACTGGCAACATTAGAGTGACAAGCACGATGTAACCTAACATAAATTTTAAGGGGTATCTCTAGAATTCAATTCTAACAATATGTTACATTTATTCTCTGCTTTTACGGTGCTAGTGGGGGTTGCCATACTGTAATGTAATGACATTGATATAACTAGGCTGCTCTGCAGCCTGGTTATGCAAACATCCCTCACCTTCCTCCCTATCCCCAGAAATGAGGGTGGTGGGCTGCAGGTGAAGGGCAACTTTAGCCTGCATTCCACCAGGATCATGTTCAGATAAGCTTGGGGCCACAACATTTACAACAATGTTCTTTCTTCCCTCCAGAATGATAAGTCACCCTAAAGCTGCTTAAAAATTGTATGGTAGCATCAGGAGCAACATGTATATGGCATTACAATATTGAAAAGTACTTCTTAAGTTGAATAATATCTGTCTTGTTAACTAGAAAAGAAACCAGAGTAATTGCCTGAGATAAAATGTGACTAATTTGTATAGATTCAATACAGTGATATGTATCTTGGCTCAGTAATGTCAGTCTGTTGTACTTTTTAATGCATGAAACAAGCATTAAAACAATACAACAGTGTACTATAAAATTTCAGTGTATTATTTTATTTCAGATGTGTAATGCATGATGATACAGCCATGACAGCTGTCATGAGTACCAGTATTAGTGACTTCAGCATGAAAGAGACAGGGCAGAAGAAGCTCGACTACTATTGTTGCTGTAGTTTTGCATCAAACCCAGACATCAACCAGGACACTCAGAACACTTATCACCAAAATCACCTAATCTTCTGACCCAGTTGAAGTTTCCTAACTGAAATTATTGGTAAACCAGATTTCTAAAGTAGACTTACTAATGTTTTTCCTAATATATTTATTTCAAGAATACTGTACAGTACCAGTATGGTATGTTTTACCTTCAAGAGTGTGATGATAGGTGGTGGAAACCATCATCCCTTCACTTGATGTAGTGCTGCTTACATGTTCCATCACCTTTATCAACCATATTCTGTGTTTTCCCTTTGCTCATCCTATTCTACCAACCTTCCTGTCCCTTTTTAGTACTCTTCTATCCACTTCAGGTGGCTCTACACTGAGTGACAAGCCTTATGATTTCTTGCTTTCCAGGAAATCATTTACAATGCTGGGTGGTAATCATGTAATCAGATAACAGGGTGATGTGGAGCCTTCTATGGTTCTTTTGTTAACTAGGTAGAGAGACGCAAATGCGGCCTCCATCCAGCAACCAAACCTCAACATATTTCCCTGCACGTCCCTGTGGTGAGGCGCTGTTCGCAGCAGTGGAACATTAATTAACTGCTTGGGATGGCCCTGCAGGGGCAGTTGCTTGCTTATAGTTGATGGGTCTGCTCGGCGAAACAGACCAGGGTCACACAACAACGGCTTCAGTTTTCTGAAGGATACCATTTCCTATTGTGCACTATCCTTCACAACACTTCTCACTTCACTTCCTTGGATGTAAGATGATATATTTGTTCTACTTTTTCAGGATTTTTATCTTGATACAAAACAGGTCTGAGCATGATGGCTGCAAGTGGACTGCATGAAGGAGTTTTAGTACCCACATTAACATGTAGATGTGAAACTCTAGTTTGACATGAAAACAGAAAGTCAAGAGTTAGAGCAGTGGAGACAGGGTTCTTGAGGGACGTACATGAAATGCAGAGAGTGGATAAGATAAAAAGATAATGTGATTTGTGAAAGATGTGGAGTGAGGAAGTCCGTGAACAGAGTTGAAGAGGGTGCTTAGATGGTATGATCATATCATGAAAATTGTTATAAACAGTGATGAAAAGAGTATATGATATAATGTATGAGTGTGTGAGAAAGTGAGGTATGGAGGCTGACAAGGCTAGGGTATTGATAAGACATCAAGGTGGATGGGTGAGTTTTGTACAGAGAAGTTCATGACAAGGGTATGGCACTCCATTTTTAACATGAGAGTCATCTTCCTGACTCTGCCTGATAGGTAATTGTGAAGCTGTGTGTAAAAAGGTGTACCCAGTAAGTGGAACCAGGATTACAGGGGTTTGATTGGTGAATGAATGGGTGTATGGCCCGTGTCATTGGGCAGGCTTGTTGATTATTCTCCCACTGTCACAGTTTCCTTTTCTTGGGTTTTGTGGACCCTACATCAGACCTTCTGCAGGTGGGAAAGTGGTGGGATGATTATGATGATGATGATGATGAATTATGCATTGTGCGGTGGAAACTCATTGACATAAAAAAGTGCAATCCCCATTTACAAGTTATTCATGATTATCTGGGCATCATAAAATTTCTTGTTTTAGTGGCCTAGTACGAACTGACATGCTTACCACATGTGGTATTATAACTGCGTGTACCGTTATGCACTTGGAATAACACACATAAGCAACCTTGGTAACACGTGAGCACTGAATTCTTTGATATTTTCTACAAAGCAGATCCAGATATGAGAGTTTTCACAAACACGATAGGACTGAAGGGGCATGGCATGGTGCATTATGGGAGAGGCTTTTGTGCAACAATCTCACTGCATCGCAGAAGTAAAACCTCCATGGAGGATTTTCCAACAAGATTAGTCCGTGTACGCTGGTACAGTGCCATGTAGCGGGAAATGGGCCATGAGTGAATTGATCATATATCTGTAAAAGCGTATCACGGAAATGCATATTTCTGGGGTCGGCTGTATTTAGAAAGTGTATGGAGGGTGCTGAGTATATTTGGTATGGTCGGGAATATAAAGAGTACTGTAAAATCTTTTTATGAGGGTTGTAGTCGTGAGGATGACACTTTATAATAATAATTAATGCTAATTCTTTCAGTGACACACTTTGATTTCATACTTTTTCTAGCAATTATCAAGTTATTTTTATTTACCAGTACCTTAGAACAGACTTTGCAAACAGGGTAGGTAAAGTATAGCTTTCATGAGCCCCTTCACTGCAAGATATTTCCCCATAAGTTGAATAAAGTACACTACAATAGATCCTTAGGTTACTTGACCAATGCATTAACTCCTTGTGTCATTGGATGCCATGTAAGTGAATCCCCTCAACCATTATAATAAAGCTAATATGTTAACTAAATCACTAGTGTGACTGCCACTTTCCCCCTAAGAAAACGAACAGGAGAAACTCACCATTTCAGATGCTCCTGCTCCAGTATGCATACTTTCAAATGAAATCTTCTTATCCCTACCTTGGTGTAATTATTATGCGGAATTCATTCATTCATTTATAAAGACTCCAGCTTGCTTGCATGTGTAGGCCTTGATCACCTACTGGCAGCTGTCGCTGCTGCTTGATCTCTAGCAGTCTCTCTGTTCAGTACATTTATCCCTGAGGTCATACTCTATGACTTTGTCCCAAGTCTCTTTCAGTCTTCCTCTGACAGCACAGCCCTCAACGTTCACATCTTTCACCCTCCACACCCATTTGTCATCCTTCATCTTCTCCACATGCCCAAACCATCTCAGTCCACCCCTTCTCATAACAACACTAATACTGTATCTGTACATTCATGTTTCATCCTTCCTCTCAGCTTTTCATTTGCAATACTAATTCCCTCCAGGCCTTTCATTCAAGGATGCATTACACATCCATCTAATCATTCTCATCCTTGTATGTTTGAACCTATGAATGCCCTCTTTCTCTGTTGCTCATCTCACTGCTATACAGCATTACATTTCTAATACATGATACATACAAGAATCCCATAACACAGATGGAGAGCCCTCTCATTGTCAGGAGGAGCAAAATACTCCCTAAACTTCTTGAACCATACCTAACCCTTGCCACTGAGCTAGCTCCAGCCCCACCTCTGGCACATATCACATCCCCTAAATAACAGAACTCCTCCACATACAGTACTGAAGAGACTTTTCAGTAAGATTAAGCCTTTCCTGCGGATCTGTTTGTTTTTACTCTCCTTCACATACTGCACACTCAAAATCTGCAGTACAGTATTATGCTGCTTACCTCTAATGCCACTACATCAGTTATGTACCCACTTATAAACAATGCTTAGAATGAAATTGCCTCCCACACCCATGTGGCAAACTGCACATAGACACATTCCTGCTTTGACAGTATCGCCACCTGCTCCAGATATCATCGCTTTTGTTTATCCATGCATACTCTCAAACTTTGCCCCATTCCATCTTGTAACCTCATAAAACTCTCCTTTGCTACCCTTTCATTCTCTGCAATGAACACCAAGTCATCAGCTTATAAAACCTCCCATGGGAGCCCCGTTCTGAAGTCAGGTGATAAACAATAATGGGATGGTAAATAAGGGGCTTAAAAGTGACCCCTGATGCACACCATTGTTCATGGAAAATTCACCTCTCAACCCTCTGTACAGTCTTATCTGGGTTTGAGCAATCCTCATACTGTGCCATAACTGCTCTAACCAACCATTTCTCAATCCTAAGCTTCCTCATTACTATACCCACATCACCACTCCCCTGAATACTCTGTCAAGAGTCTTCTCCAGATCAACATAAATAAAGTACAGTACAACTTACCTTTTCTTCCTATATATGCCAGTATTTCTTTAAGTTGTCAGATAATGAATATTGCACCAGTGGTCCTTTGCTTGGCATAAACCTAAACTGCATGTCATCATGCCTTCAAGGACATCCTCAATAACTTCATTGTCTGATCGAAAAACTTTATTCCTCTATATTTTCCTCTTTCCATGGCAGTACTCTTCCTCATTTACAATCATACTTTTCACCCTGTTATACACTCTGATATATAAGAGAATTTATCATATCAGTAACTTGCTCCTACATTGCTAGAGACTCACTATCTGAGCAGGCAACCCAGACACATCAGAGACTTTCACTACCTGAGCAGTCAACCCAGACACATCTACCATCTTCCTCCCCAGTCACATTCTGTCAATTATCTTGCCTACAGTACCAGCATCAACCAAAGGCCAAGGGCCAGACACTGGATCTGCCATCTCCAGACTCTCCTTGTTCCAGTTCAGCAGTTGGTTGTACTGCACAGTAATTCCTTCTCCAAGCATCCTTAATATCCCCAGTATCCACCACTACTCTTCTTTCATCATTCTTCATGCAGTGCTCATCTATAATATCCCTGTTTTCTGTCATAGTGTGTGTAGCCACCATAAATATCGCATTTCTCCTTTCAGCACTGTTTAGGCTTTCCAGTAAAAGTCTCTGACACTCTGATTCCGCTCTTTATACCTTCTTTCTAGCTTTGCAGATATTCTTCTCTGTTACCACCCCTTTTTTATTCCCTAAACAGTCTTCTATTCTTTCTAACTGCAGCTTCTACTCCCTCATCTCACCACCATGTTACCTTATACACTGAATCAGTAACTTAAGAGATTGTTCCTGAGAGCTCTTTACTGCTCATTTACAGCTTTGACAGTGGTCCTTTGTTAAGCCACCACTAATCTTGTTGCAGAAGGCATCGCTTGCAGTTTGTTTTCTCATGTTCCATACTTTCCTCCTGGGATCAGGTCCTTTTCTTCACTATCATCTTCTTCAGTATCACATCACATATCTTTAGTTTGTGTTGCTACACATACTCTTTGCCACCTATAACCTTCACATCCTTTACTAGCCTTCTATTGGCCCTCTTGAACAGGAAATAGTTTGTTTACTTTTGCCCCCAAACTCATATCTAATCAGTCTACTCTTCTGTGTTGCACACTCTCATGTTCATTGCATCACAAAACTCTTAGTATCCTCTCACCTTCTGCATTCCTTATACCATACGTGCATCCTCTGTTCACACCTTCATAACCTTGTGCTGCTTCACCCACATGGTCATTAAAATTCTCACCCAAAACCACAATTTCATTATCCTTCATACCTCCAGCTACATATATCATATCTTTAATCATTCAATCCGACCTGTAGAGCATAGGCTATGCCGATATTATCGTTACCAGGACTCCTTTCCCAGCCATTAATTTCAACACTGTAAACCTTTCATATATTCTCAGTGTTTATAACATATCTCATCCACTTCTCTTTAACAAGCATGCCTACCCCACCATAACTGTCCATACTTCTCATCCAGCATAACATGTGCAGTACATACAATCCTCCCCAACACTCATATTTGCTGATTCTCCTCTCCATCTGAATTCCTGTTTGCAACAGACATCCATGCATCTCGCGCTCAAGACTTCTACCTCCTCCCCACCTCTACCTCTAACACTACCCTTATTTTAGGATGTCACTTTGAACCCATCAGGTGAATTTATTCCTTCAGATTTATTTTATTTTGTTTCATTTATAAAGGTCCCAACATGCTTGCATTGGTCACCCATTGGCAGCTCTCCACACTGCTCAGTCTTTAGCAGCCTCTCTGTTCCGTTCTTTATCTCTGAAGTCACACACTACAAGGTCTGTTCAGAATGTATCCAACCTTAGGCTCAAAAAAAAAAAAAATAGCTAACCTGTTGAGCTAGGACACCAGTCCCCCTCAAAGTAGACCCCATCTGACTTGGTTAACGTCGAGGTAGTAATGTTTGTTGACAGTCTGACCATCGGGTGCATATTTGTGATGCACAACACCACGGTAGTCAGAAAAAAATTGTCAACATGTGAGTGCATTTCACCTTGCTGCGGACCTGTCGTGCTTTTGGGGGGTCCGAGGCTACCCTATATGCTTCCACTGGGATGACTGTGCTTTGGTTTCTGGGTCATACCTGTATATCCTAGTCTCATCTCCAATGATAATAGTCTTCAGAAAGTCTGGATCACAATTTCCACACTCCAGCATGACTTGAGCAACCTTCATCCGAGAAAAGAGATCATGATATATGCAACGAAGCACCTGCAGGAGGTACCAAAAACCAACTTTGAAAAATGTTTCAGGCAGTGAAAAGAATGCTGGGCTATGTGTGTCATGTCAGAAGGGGCCTACTTTGAGGGGGGATTAGTGTCCTAGCTCAACAGGTTAGCTATTTCCTTTTTTTAGAGCCTAAGGTCGGATACTTTCTTAAAAGACCTTGTATGACCATACTTTTCACATTATGCATGGTTTTTGTCATTCATTCATTCATTATCCAATCCTATGTCGCTCCACAGAGGAGCGTAGGAGCCCGGAGCTAGGCAAGTTGGTCCTGACATTTAAGATGAGAGTGGCCAGCCTCACTCATCCCTGAATGGCATTACGTGAGCAATAAACCCCAAACATCCCTTGGATATAACCTTCACTGGCTTAATCCGATTGGAGCGCCGTAATTGCCCACTAAACCACCAGGCGCCAAAATTTGGTTGTATGGTTACCACCTAGCATAGTAAATGGTTTCCTGGTGTACAGGAAACCATTTGGCTTGTCACTCAGTGTAGAGTCACTCCCAGGTAGAAGGACGAGGAAAGAATGAAGGCAAGAAAGATAGAAGAGGGAGTGTAAAATCACCCGTAGGCAGAAGGACAGGTTTTTGTCATAGCTGGTAAATAAATAGTAACCAGATAATCAAATTATGGTGCCTGGTAGTTTAGTGGGTAATTAAGGTGCTCCAGTCAGATTGAGCCTGTAGAGGTTTCTATCCAAGGAGTGGTTAGGGTTTATTTTCTCACATAATGCCACTTAGGGATGAGTGAGGCTGGTCACTCTCATTGTAAATGTCAGGACCAACTTGCCTAGCCGCGGGCTCTTACGCTTCTCATGGAGCAACGTTGGATTGGATGATGGATGGATGGATGGTAAGTGAATAAAAGGAGATAGACCACAGGCCCCACCCAAATAACCCCGAGCTCAGTCAGGGGAACAGGGAACCATAAGCCACCAGCCATAACCAGTAGTTGTGCCAGTGATCTCAGGGGACCCCACAAGGGCAGCCACAGAGACAACCATTCAAGCACACATTGATAATGTGACTGCCTCACAGTTATACAGCCAATGATAGGGCAGTTTCTTGAGGCGTTACTTTCAGGTTCGTGCCCCTCACTGTTGGGTGGAAACGATAACCTGGGAACCACAGTGCCCTGTACTCTCTCACACATATCTAAGTCCCAGCCCTACCTGGGCCCAAAGCCACACCAACAGAGTCCAGTTCCATGAAAACTTATCCTTTGACTGGCATTTAAAAGTTGTATTACACAAATCATGTTATTATTCAAGTTTTACAGGTAGTGGAATATAGTGCAGTTATGTTTAATAATGTCAGGGAAGGTTAATGTGACAGTGCTATAAATATGTCCCTGTTTATGTTGTGTTTAAGGGTAAAGTTTGAAGGGTGCTAAAGTTTGGAGTAAATAGGGGATGAAGAGTCATTGAAAGTAGTAAAGTCTTGTGAAGTCTGGTCCTAAGTGAGTTTTTTTTCCCCATAATTTGTTAAGTTTGGCTTTACAATTTTTGTTCACATACAGTTGTTGCCTTTCCCAAGTGTTGCAAGTATTATACTTGTTTATTTTTCATCCATTCATCTCTTTATTTCTTTTTTCACATTTTTGATGTTTTATTATTGTCTTCTATGTTGCTTTAGATC
This sequence comes from Birgus latro, assembly GCA_018397915.1. Classification (NCBI taxonomy): domain Eukaryota; kingdom Metazoa; phylum Arthropoda; class Malacostraca; order Decapoda; family Coenobitidae; genus Birgus; species Birgus latro. Next base: position 14,331 of record JAGKTI010005319.1, on the reverse strand, counting down.
TTACTCTTTCAATACTGTTATTTGCCCTTTCAGTACTTCCATTTTTTATACAGTGCAATCAATTGCTAAAATTAAAAGGGGGATGATGATGATGATGATTAAAATTTGCCTGAAAGTTATTACATACATACAGTACATACGAGTACATCATCCAATCTTGCGTTTCCCCATGAGGAGCATAGGAGCCCAGGGATAGGCAAGTTTGTCCTGACATTTAAGATGCCCTGTCATCCCTGAGTGGCATTACTTGAGCAATAAACCCCAATCACCCCTTCAATTTAAACTGACACAGGCTCCATCCGGTTGGAGCGCCTTAATTACACACTAAACCACCAGGTGCCATAGTTTGGTTATATAGTTACCAACCAACACAGTAAATGGTTTCCTGGTGTACAGGAAACTATTTGGCTTGTCACTCAGCGTAGAGTCACCCGCAGACAGAAGGAAGAGGAGAGAAAGAATAGAAAGGAGGACATAAGAGGAAGGAAGGAAGACAGGAAAGGGCAGCCACTCAAGAGCAGCAGTACATCGAGTGAGTGGATGGTGAGCGCCCCCACCTACCACCATGAAAGTTATTTTTTATTCATATACCTGTGTGATTGCAAATAACTTCTACAGTAGATACGTCCTGCATGTTTGTACAGTATGTATGTAATCTTTTCCCATTCTACAGTTCCTTTCATTTAAAAAAAAAAATCTTATTGTGACTTATATTGCAGTGATGTCAGGAGCCATGGCAATGACCAGTCCACCCATAAAATCTCTGATAACTGGCCTGGGCTGCCACACCCCACCTGCCCAGTTACTACATCTGGACCCACACCTCTTTCCTGGTGGACCACAGCCAGGTGACGTGATAGAGGTGTCAGGAGGTTCAAACTGCGGTAAATCTTCTCTTGCTGTCCATCTGGTGGCAGCTGCACTCCTTCCTAAAGCATGGAAGGGCATCAGGATCAGAGGTTGTGGTGCCGGCGTTCTGTTCTTGGACTGTGATCTCCACTTCAGCATCATTTATCTTGATAACATGATGCAGAAGAGAATAAAACACAGCCTAAGACAAGGTAAAGAAGCTCTAAAGAAGAAGAAACTAGGACAACAGTATGATGAGAGTCTGATTGATAATGCTGAGGAGTTAAGGAAACTGTTGCACTCAGACAAAGAGAGCTTGAAGGCTGAAATTGCCAGTTTGGTGAAGCAATGCTTGAAATCATTTTATTACTTAAGATGCACAAACAGTCCACAGTATTCCATCACAATGCTAGCCATGGAGGAATATCTGGTAGAGCAAAGTAACATATCATTAGTTGTGATAGACAGCCTTTCAGCTTTCTCATGGTATGATAGAATTTATAGAGCAAGGAATTGGTTCAAGCTCAGAGAGTATTATAATGATTTATTTGCAATGGTTGTAGCTTCCATCAAAAAGTACAGTGCTGTATTGGTAGCCACAAGGCATACCCTCTTTGCTAAGAAATTTACGGAAGAACAGTATAAGGATAGATACAAAAATCAACTAGGGGAAAGCAAGGATGAAGATGAACTTAAAGAACTGGACGAGTCATTTCAGGAAGTAGGAGGGAACGGTAGGGATTATCTAGGCAATGTGTGGACAAACAGTGTGACTCATAAGATAATATTGTCAATGGTAAATACCGATACATCTTGTGAGCATGGTAGTATCAGTGTTAATAGTTTTAGTAAGGACAGTGTCAACACTTCAGTAACTGACTCAGTGCCAAATAAGAATGGTAGCAAATCTGCTAATAATTTAAGTTTGCCCTCTGAGAGTACTCGACAGCTATACTTTGCAGAAGTTTCTGCCAGTCAGAAGAAAACTAAATTAATTTATTCAATACATGAGGCTGGTTTAAAATGGGAGAATCAGTGACTTGGTTTTTGGAAGGATTGTGATGTGCAGCAATGATTTTTATGCCACAGTTTAGCCTGAAATAAAGCAATACTCTGCATCTTCCATAAGCCAGAGTATGAGTTTATATTTATTAGTTCAGAATAGTTTTTATACTGTATTTTTATAAGAATTTATATCTTATTTTATACCAATTTTGGTATCAGTATATCTTTATTTTCTTGATTTGTAGGAGAAATATGAAAATTAATCATATTATCATTCTGCAATTTCATTACAGTTTTATAATTAACCAAATATACTTTAGTGCATGAGGAAGGAGTTTGTTATTCACAATAAATGCAGGAGTTGTATTACCACGACATAAAGTCCCTATGTTGCCTTTTTTTTTCCCCAGCAAGTCTACAGTAAATTACAAAAAGGTTGCATAAGTATATTACAGTTCCATTGCTACTTGTAAAGCTGATGCACCAGTTTCCTCCAATTTAGAGTACAGTAATCCGTCGATATACCAAACCCTCTTTTAATGAATTTTGGTTATAATGACCACCTTGAGCTGGCCGAACGTTACGTTCGGTTAGCGAATTTTATTCAGTAAAAGAATGGATGTGTGGGAAACACTGACCAGTCTGGCATCGCTAAACACACACACACACACAGACAGACGTGCACGCCCCTCCGCTCCCTGCAGAACGCTGCATCAGTCTCTGAGTGACCAGCATCATGAGAGGAGCCATAAATAGAGCATTAATTGAGAAAAAAAGCCATGTAGACCTAGCTATATGTTATTGTGTACAACTCTATGGCTGACCAACATTATATATTTTAACGATCTTTGTTCGGTAAAAGCCACAATGCCTGGGAAATTACCGCTTTAACAAACGACTGTCTCAGCTTACCGAACTATTGGCTTTAATGTCAAGAGTCTTGTACCAATTAGCTCATTATACTGAGGATGTCCCATAGCAGGTACAGTATGTGAAAAAAAAAATAAAAATACATGTAGTTATTTGGAACTCATCCCAGACATAGAGCAAGGATGTACTGTACTGTTTAGCCAAGTACTGTAGCTACAGATTTTCTGATGTAGAACAATTTATTATCTGCAGAACACCGTGGGAAGCTATTAAGTACTGATAGCATTTATGGATAAGTAAATGCAGGGTTGGCTGCATATATGAATTCATGCTGACTTGTTGCCAAATTCCTGAAAATTTATTACATAAGCCTTCTTTTAATTGATACAATTCTATGATAACATATAAGATACTCTATCTTTCTATCTATAGCCCAACGCCCTAATCCCGCAAAGGGTGGCCACAGACAAAACGCCTCCAAGTCACTCTGTCACCCACCATTTGACTACCCTCTCACCACCTCACTTTCCTCTCCCTCATATACAGTAGGTGCAGAAGGTATTGACGTTTTTTTGCCGACGTCATTCTTCTTCGCATTAAGTGAAGTAGGGTCAATACTACCCTCCCCTGTGATGCGAAGTGAGCTGACGCTTTTTCAACGGGAGCTAGCAACCCTGCTTGATAGGTTTGGCACCACAGGAGCAGGCTCAGTAATGTTTGGGCAGCCACAGGAGGAGGATTGTCTCTGTGTGTGATGCACCACGAGGGCATGTTTTGACTCAAATAACACAGTTATTTGGTTACCTACCACATTCTCATCATGCCTAAAGTAACCACAAGCAAGGACAAACGTGTGGAAGTGATTACTTTATACAAAGATGGCCACAAACTCCCATTTATTGCAAATCAGATGGTGTTAGACTGAGGACAGTGCAGAGACTGGTGAAGTGGTTCAAGGACAGTGGGGAGGCCATTCCTCCCACTCCACTTCCCAAGCCTGGGAGACCTCGTAAGACAACCTTCAGGACCCGTCAGCTGATCTCAAGGCAAGTTAGCAAGGATCCAAGGCTAACAGCACGGGATTTAAAAGAAAAGAACCCACAGTTGCTGGCAGATGTGTCTGTCAGAAGTGTGCAGCAACTGTTGCATGACGATCTGGGCTACAGGAGTTTTTGTGCTCGTAAAAAACCACTGCTAACTGCACTTCAGAAGAAAAAGAGAGTAAATTTTTGTAAGAAATATCTTGCCTGGAGTGAGGAGCAATGGAAAACTGTGCTTTGGAGTGATGAGTCAACATTTACTGTCACTGGTACCCCTTCATCACGAGTGTACCGCAAACCAGGCAGTGACCCCCTGGATCCTAAGTACACTTCCAAGTTTGTTAAATACCCAGCCTCACTCATGGCTTGGGGCTGCTTTACATATTATGGTGTTGGTGAGTTGGTAATTCTACCTGCAAATGAAAAAGTGAACCAGAACAATTATTTGGAGCTATTATGTGATGTTTTAAGTGACTCTTTTGATAAAACCAAGGCAAGAGTATTTATGCAAGATTCTGCCCCTGCACATGTTGCAAAGTCAGTGAAACAGTGGCTAACAGACTGTGAGGTTCCCTTTATTCGAGATTGGCCCGGAAACAGCCCAGATATCAATCCCATTGAGAATTTATGGGCGCACATGAAGCGGCAGCTGCGTAGTACGAACACATCATCTTTGCCTAAACTTGAGGCCGCAGCTATGGAGCAGTTTTAGTCCGTCTGTTCTGCAAAACTACGCCATCAGTCTCCCCAGACGCCTTAAGGAGATAATAAAGGTGAAGGGGAATGCCGGTAAATACTAAATTCAATGGTGAGTGTTAATTTATTTGTTTCTCCTTGCTAACCACAAGAATGTTTTCTTTTTTTAAGATGGCGTCAACACTTTCCGCACCTACTGTACCTCTCAACTCCATCCCTTCACCTCATCCTCGGCTTCCCCCTCCCCCTTCCTCCCTCCACTTCACCCACATACACCCTCTTAGTCAGTCTTTCATTCTCCATTCTCTCCACATGTCCAAACCACCTCAGTGTATTTCTCCTAATTTTCTCAATCACATCCACATCCACCCCACAACGTTCTTTCACTTCTTCATTCGTCAACCTGTCCCTCCATGTCACTCCACATGCTCCTTTCAGGGAACTCATTTCCACAGCTCTCACTCGTGACTTGCTCCCCTCCAGCAAGGTCCACGCCTTGCTTCCATACGTCAGGGTAGGGATCACAACGCTATCATGCAGTGACTTCTTTACTTCCATACTCACCTCCCTATTTCTCATCACTTCTTTCAGTGAGCAGGGAAGGAAGATGAGATACTGATTGTGTATATTTTGGTAAATAACACTTTTCTTCTAAGCAGTCATTTTTATCACCACAGTTTACACCCATTTGGTGTTTTGCCTGTTTTGTCATCACATTGTGCCCATTTCATCACAAAGATCCTGCCTGTTTCATCACTTTTTTTTATTTTTTTTTTTTTGATATGGGCTTAGGCAGTGCCCCTGGGTAGAGGAGTTTGGTTTGGGAGCATGTAGCACGTTATGACCAAATGCCCTTCCTGATGTCTACCAATGAACCCTTGGGTGGACTTGAACCTCCGACCCTCCAGTCAGAACGATTTAACCCACTGAGCCACAACTGCTACAACCAGCTAGGTGACAGGAGAGCGCTACCTCTCCCGGCATGGCAGCTTACCCGGGCATGGCGTGAACTTATGACTTCGGTCTCGAGTCAGGCGCTTTACCACTGAGCCGCCGTGCCCCCAGTTATTTAGGCAAAATTAATATGTAGATGACAGTAAAAGTATTTCAGTTGAGTTTACAAATGAGTACAGTTTCATTGCTTGTTCAGGTCTACTGGGATGTTGTGTTCTGTTACTGCATTTCTCTAGAGTAACAGTAATTAGCCATCACCATATAAGGGGCTTGGACCTTCATCAGGTTTTCAGTGCAGTGAGCTTCTGTGAATAGTGAGTGGATGGTTTGCAAATTACCATAATAATGAATTACTAAAAATGCATTAAAACTGTATATAATAATATAGTACTATACTTCAAACAAATTACTGCAGACTAATACCTGGAAAATAAAAAAGGGCATACAAATCTGCTAAAAGCAATATCACGTGCACAATTTTGTACACCGTTTATTGCACAGATGCCCAAAACTGAATGATATTTATCATGTTTCTGTCACTTATGTTTGCTGTGTTACTGAACTGAGAATGTCTTGACAATCTTTAAGGAACTTGGTGGTTGAGATGGTTGTTTTCTCATCATTCCAGAGTTTCCAGAGGCAAATTTATGTTTTGGTTGGCCCAGTTTGATGCTAATTTCAGCTTGTCCTCTGCAGCTAACTGTTACTGTATGGTAACCATTGATGCCTCTTTATGAAATGAGGGGACTAAGAGATCAAAACCAAGGTTATTTTTCCCTGCATGCTGATCCAAATGCTGATGCCAACCCTCTGAATCATTATTAGTTTTTTATAGTCATCAAAGCCACACCAGTTGCCCACTGCTCTTGCAATGCTGTTAAACCAGGTTTGGTTCACTTATTTATTTTAAGATCTGACTGTCCTAATCCAGTCTGCAGTTTTGCAAAGGGCAGGTCTGACATATCACTTAGACTAAGGTAGGAAGGGAAGGGCTACAAGTTGCCCCATACAAGGTCATTGGCCTTTTCTTGAACACATTCCTTGTAAGGAATTGCTGGACCATTTTCTTATACGTTATGCCTAGCAGCCTGACCCCAGTACAGCCATGCAAGTGAACAGAAGAAAAAAAGTTTTGCATGGAAGTTCAAATGGCATATTCAAAATCTATGATGACTTCAGCTTCTGGGTCAGGTGCATGTAACTGCATGATTACTTGAAACTTTTTCATAATCTTGACACTTTCCACTCATTAATGCAACATCCAGCAAAATCTTAAGATTTATGAATGATTGAACAGAAAAGTTGAAAAGGTGGCTGTCGCACTACTTTAAACATTCCATCAGAGGCCACGACTATGTGATGTGCAGCAGTCAAGCCATCTTCATTGTACAGTATATTCTGATGTCAGATTTGATGACCTCGGGGGCCCTAACAAACAAATGGATAAGAGTGGGGGCAGGAGACTCATGCATAATCTATGCTAACATTTTGGATCAAACTGCCATTTGAGACTGGTGATGAAATGGATTGATGACAGCATGTGTTATGGCAACAAACATGTTAATATAACAATTTTTTTTATTACAAATTGGGTTGGTGCTGAAAGAAGCAAACCCCATCTTTTATCTTTGTCTTCTCTTGAGCCACTTCAGTATAATGAACTTCTTTCAAATGTTACTCTTACTCCTGATGCTTTCATTCAGCACAGGAAATACCTTAAGTAGTGAAAAGGAAAATTAAAGCTAAATCTAACCCCTCCAGTTCAGAAATTCTTCCCTCATCTGAATAAAGTTGTTTGGGGATAGCAAAAGTTGTCTTCAGGCTGACGTGCTTAATATTCTAAAGTAATCAATTTATACATAAAGGGCATATTCATCCTCTGGAATGGCAGTAGTGGAAGGGAGGGAATGCTACAAAGAGATAAAAGGAAGTGATGAATTTGGAAAAGTTTCTTACAGTGGTTGAGATGTATGGTGAACTGTCAGTGATACACAGTGATGGTAAGAGCCTGTTTTATCCTCTTTGGGGTGTTGGAATTTGGTGCTAGGCTCCCACAATTCAATATACTTCCCTTGATGACATTACATGTTCAAAAAACCTCGTTACCTCTTTGAGACGGAACTAATGCAAGCCCATAACTCGATTAGGATATTTTAGTAACAAGTGGATTAACTAAGCGAGAGGGAAAACTCAGGAAATAGCTTAAGTTCATTATTTCCCTTTCAGCTTGAACACATCATTCCAGTGATGTATTTTTCATATTCTTGCAACCAATAGACGATTGTATTTTATTCACCAATGAAAGACTTCTCAAAATTAAGAGGTTAGATATAACCTTCATTAGTCCCTTCACCACAAGATGTCTTCCCCTAAGCTGAATCAGACTGTAAGGTAAAACCAAGAACAAAATTGAAAACATGTCATCAGGCTAAAAGGGTTAAGTTCTTTCCTATGTTATCACTTCCACCTATCTTATCCATATACTGTAGATAATTACTGAATTGTTTGGGATTACTGGTAACTGACTGGTTAGATTAATTTACAAGACTGAATGGGAGCAGGGAAGGGTTAAAAAGACAGGAAGAAAGATGTAACTGTGTCTTGAAAGGAAGGAGCCACAGAAGAAACTTTATGCACTCAGTGTGCTAGGGAAACTATACTCAGTCCTCATTAACAAGCCAGAATATCTTCATGCAGAATGGTACTTTTAATTGAAACAAAAAATGTGGACTATCTGCATGTGAGAGAAAAAAATCAGCTGGGACAGAAACTGTAGAGGTAGCACTTGAAAAAAAAAAAAAAAAAAAAGTGGGTTTAGGAAGGAGAGATGGCTAGTGGACTTCGGTCTTGCTGGGCAAGAGTTTCACTGAGAGAGGATAAGGAGAATTATGTTAGGGAAACAGCTGAGAAGGTAGGAAGTTGCCTTCCTGCAAATGACCTTTAACCTGCTGATTGTGCCCTGAAGAAACTCCACTCCAGACCCACCACTCAGGTTAATCTTTCGGACATAAACTGCACAGCTTGTCCGGGGGTGGGTGAATACAGGGCTTGTTGAGTACTTTTAGCAGCTGTATATGGCAGAAGCCTACTGGAGAGCTTCCATTGCTAGTGTGCAACCACTAACTGCTGTTTCATCAACTGATGATGCCATGTCCTCTTTAGAGGAAATCAGGAAGCCAGTGGTTAGGTTGTAAAGTGGTAGAGTGGCTGGTGTTTGTGGCATCCCTGCAGAACTGATCAAAGCTGGGGTTGAAACTATGTTCCAGGATTACATGCAGTCACATAAAGTACAGTAAAACCTCGATATAACGGATTTCAGTAGACTGGAATTCTCTTTTATCAGACTCGAGGAGCTACCGGACTAAACTCCTATATATCAGAAAAAGTCTGATATAGCCAGAAAGCAGTCCGGACTGCCTGACAACTTCAACTATGTTCACCACAATAAGACAAGTAAAAGACATGTTTTTCAGTGCACAGTACAGTATTATTATACCATTTGATTAATGTAGTGAAGGTATAACACAGTACAATACTACAATGGTGGTGAAAACCACTGATGCAATCCGGACTAATGTCTGATATATCGGAAAAAGTCCGGATTAGCAGGGGTAAGTCCGGATGTCGCTTTTATCGGAAAATCGCATATTTCAGACTGGCCTGAGCCCCAATTAGTCCGTTATTGTGAGGTCTTACTGTATATGGTACGATACTTATTGACAGAAATAACAGAGGAATTAGCTGGAGAAGAACAGGGAGACTTTAGGAAGGGAAGAGGTTGCGTAGATCAGATATTCATCCTTAGGTCTTTAGTGGAAGAAAAAGAAGTTGTATGTGGCCTTCATGGATTTGGAGAAAGCATATGATGTAGTAGATTGACAAGGAATGTGGAAAATATTAAAAATATATGGAGTAAATGGGAAGTTGCTGAGTGCCATGAAAAGTATGTATGAGGGTGTTAAGGCTGCAGTGTGTATGGATAGTGACCTGAGTGAATTTTTCTGTCGGAATGTTGGATTGAAATGGGGATGTGTCATGTCTCCATGGTTGTTCAGTCTGTATATGGATGGGGTTTGAAAAGAGATAGAAGGTAGGGCAGTGGATGCCAGAGCAGCCCTAATGAGAGAGAGCAGGGTTTGGAAATTTCCTGTACTGTTGTTTGCAGATGATACTGTATTGTTACTTGAAGACGAAGTGGAACTGCAAGGCTTGGTGAATGAGTTTGGGAGAGTGTGTAAGAAATGGAATCTAAAAGTGAATGTAGGGAAGAGTAAAGTTATGGTCTTCGAGAGAAATGAAGTCACTGAATGTACAGTAAGGCTGGTTGATCAGGAAATGAAAAATGTAAGTGCATTTAAGTACAGTACTTGGGTAGTGTGATGAGTAAGGATGGAAGTTGGGAGGATGCAATGCTCGAAATGGTACAACATAGAAGAAAAGTTGCTGGTTCTTTGAAAGCAGCAATAAGAAAAAAGGAAGTGAGCATGGAAGTAAAATTGTTGCATGATAGTATCATGATACCAACTTTAACATATGGAAGCGAAGCTTGGGCCTTGTTGGAAGGACACAAGTTAAGAGTGAGAGCAGTGGAAATGAGTTATTTGAGAGGAGCATGTAGAGTTACATGGAGGAACGGACTGACAAATGAGGAAGTGAAGGAGTGTTGTGGTGTGGATGTGGATGTGACAGAAAGTGTTAAGAGAAATACACTGAGGTGGTTCGGCAACGTGGAGAGGATGGAGGATGAGAGTTTAACGAGGAGAGTGTATGTGAGTGAGGTGGAGGGGGGTAGAAGGAAGGGAAGGTCAAGGATGAGATGGAGGGATGGAGTGGAGAGGTATATGAGAGAGGAGGGGTGAGCTAGGGGGAGGGCAGTAAAATGGCAGGTGACAGGGCAACATGGAAGCGATATGTTTGTGGCCACCCCTTACGGGAGTAAGACGTCTGGCAATAGATAGTTAGACAGATAGACAAAGAAGTCATTTGGTATACTGGTATAACTCCACCTGACCACACAAGGAGTTTGGTCATCCCTGTCTGGAAAGGGAAAGGAAACCAATGCGACTGGAGTAATTAACGTGATGTTACAGTGCTCAGTGTCCCAGGCAAGGTTCATTCTCACATGGTGTGATGCCTATCTGGAGCCATGTGCAAGTTTCAGAGGCCTAAGCAATCTGGATTCAAGCCCAAGAAGTCTACAGCTGACCAGATCCTAGCACTTCTCTAAAACTCCTCCATCTCCTTGGGATCCAGTTGAAAATTAGCCTGTATTCGGAGCACTGACTATTGTATTGTGGAGGGAAGACCATCAAATTTTTTCCCAGTAAGTTTTGGAGTGAGACAGAGATGTGTCCTTGCCCCCTAACTATGGACTGAGTACTGGTTTGTTCTGTGAGTTGCAGTCACTATGGAGTATCAGATGGCAGTTTTAAGGTTTCTGACCATGACTTTGCCAATGATGTAATTATCCTAGCAAAGTTGCTGGAGACACTCCTGAGTACTCTTGAGGGATGCAAACAATGCAAAGCCACTAGGACTCAAGATCTCTTGAGCCAAGACTCAGGTCTATGCATTTGGTCGCTTGTTTCATGAAGCAGTAGAGTCTGTTCAGGCATGTGGTGGAGACACAGAATTCTTGGAAAGATTCACTTATTTTGGTACTGTGATCCATAACAATGGCAGTTCAGATGATGAGATCTCTCATCACATTAATCTGGCTTAAGATGTTGAGGATCCACTCACTTCAAGTACTGTATTTGGCATTATCAATATTTGTGTAGAAGGATGAAACTCCACATCTTTAAGATGCTGGTTTCTCTGTCTTGCTTTATGGCTGTGAGACAAGGATATTAAACAGTACTTTGGTGCAGTAGATTCACTCCTTTGGCACTAAGGCCCAAATGCTTGAACAAGGCTTGAGTCAGACTTGGAAGTCAGACTTGGGATGGTCCCCAATCCCAAACCAAAGCATACCACTCATATGAAAATGAGTAAACCCCTTCAGGAAAACTATTACAAAATTCATCTATGCACTTAGTGGTAGGTAGTGGCGACCATCATCCACTCACTTGATGTAGTGCTGCCTACTTCTTCCTTAGCTTTTATCATTCTTTTTCTGTACCTGCCCTCCTCTCTTCCTATTTCTTCCATCTTTCCTGTCACTTCTTATTGTTTTTCTTTCCTTTACAGGTGGCTTTAAATTGAATGACAAGCCAGATGGTTTCCTGTATGCCAAGAAACCATTCACAACGCTGAGTAGTAATAATATAACCAAATCATACGTGCTCCCTACGTGTCAACAAGTGGGTTGGTGGAGGGTTAGTGCCCCTCCCCGTAAAACAACTCAAAGTCAAATGCCCACCCCTTACGGGATTGTGGCGTCTGGCGATAGACAGATAGATAGATCTATGCACTTCAAATTCACGCCTCCACGCAGCTTACAGCTTTTTTCTTTTTTTCCTTTTCCATCCATATAACCAGTTCTTGCTTAATGTCCTTCTTCATCTCCTGGCTTCCAGGCTACACATTCTTATTCAGTAGTCCTCAAAAATTCAAACACCAACTCATAATTCTCAGAACACCACTTTTGCTTTCCTTCCATGCCAAATAATATAATCGATTGTAATAATAATAAGAAATGTATCATTCCCACAGGTTCGATGAAAGTGGATCTCTGATCGAGGCGTCTGGTGTTTCCATTTCTGTGGCAACTCCAAGCGGCACAAAAAAAAAAAAAAAGGGAGGGGGGGGGAAGCACGTTACTGTAGGAGCATTAACCTACTGTATTCAGGCGTGGAATTGACTTTTTATTTATTCTGGCTGACGTTATCCAACTTACTGATTTGTATTAAAACCTTTTGTTCCATATTTCAGAAGGTAGAACATAGGGAGAATAACAATGTATTCTTCCTTGTGTGTGTGTGTGTGTGTGTGTGCGTGTGTGTGTCCGTCCGTCTGTCTGTCCCCTCGCCTGATATTTGACATATCACGTACACATTCCTTCGTGTACTGTTGTTGTAGGCTGCACCACATTTTCTGACATCCAAGTCTCTGGCCCTCTACAATTCCACTTTTCATCCTGTTCAGATAAGTGAACAGTTTATCACTCCGTACTCCGTGGACCACAGTCTCTACTGGAAATCTATCCCTTGCTATGAAACAATCAATAAATAAAAAGTAATAAGAAAAAAAAAATCGCCTGGTGGTTTCAGCACAAGAAGAATTATGTCACGGTGTTGAATGGAGTGACCTCCCCTCCTTTTAAGTTTTTTTCATTCCTACAAGGCAATTTCGCTCAGCCTTGGAGACTTCTGAGTGAAAGGGCTAAAAAATACTAACTTCAGGCTCTTCACTGGCTAAAATCGTCTGCCGGTAGCAAGAATAAAATGTAGATGACGCGATGGTACTAAGAGGATTTAAGTGTTCGCAGTATGTAAATAAGAAATAAAATATAACTAAAGGAAAGAATAAGCAACCCGTCTCAGTATCTTCGGAATCCTTCCATTAAAACCGGAGAGAGAGAGGATAATAGGTAAAGAAAACCAACTCTAATGTCAGCATCTTCAGGATCCTTCCACGAAAACCAGTTACTGAGCAACTTCTTTTTTTATCTGCGTTATGAGGCAACATTTTCCAAGATTTTTATGGTACAGCGCTGTGAAGAATTAGAAGACTTTTTTTTTTATCTGTTTTATTCCTAGTACTGTCAGGCAACTTTACTCAGCCTATATATATTGCCATGTAGTAGCAAAGGGGTTGAAGAAATCTCCTTTAACTTAAGAATTATGCCTCTCTCTCTCTCTCTCTCTCTCTCTCTGCTACCGTCAGACAAGTTTATTAATTTACAGGTGAGACTTTCTGCAGTGAAGGTGTTGGGTAAATATGTTAATAAGTTCCGTCACCTTAACCTTATCACTTCGACAGGTTTCTCTAGAGCTAATAAAATAGTCAAACGGTAAAAGAAAAAAAAGTGCTAAAAAAGTTTAACGCTCAAACCGGGGCAGCTATTTCATCATCACCATCATCATCATCGTCATCCAGACCTCTTTTTCCACTTAAGGATGGGGTGGGGTAGGATTCAGAGACCAAGGGGGAAATTATATAAGGAAAGCTATTACAAATTCTTTCTAATGCCTAAAAGAGTTTTATTAAGAGTTTTATTAAGACTTTCTCATGTAAATTACTGGAAACTTCTTTGGTACGGGAGGACGCTATGAAATTGACTAAGATCGCCTGTTAGTGTATTAGCAAGAATGAAATGTAAAGGACGCCAGAAACTTTTCCTTCGGCAGCAAAAATACTGTGCAAAAGACGTCTTAACATCGACAAATTTAGTTTTTAGTTTTTTTTTTCATTCTAACCCTTGCATCACAGGAGGTCTCCCCTTTGTCTAAATAAAATCGTTTGGTGGTAGCAGGTGTTTCAGGGCTGAGGTTCACGTGTATTATATTCGCCCTTCTGCTACGAAAAATCACCCCTTAGCTGAAGAAAACTGTCTGGTGGTGGCAAAGCTGGAATAAAAGCCCTCCACGGTACAGCAGAGGTGAATGACTTTGTTCCTGGTCCTCTGCAGCCCCGAGGTAAGGTTGTTAAGGGGTGAGGAAGCGGGGTGGGTTAGGGAGTGCTGGGAGGAAGCGGGGAAGAAAAGCTGGGCGTGGTGAGGGAAAGAGGGACGTGAGGGGACGTGGGGAGTGAATGGAGGGGTGAGAAGGGAAAGAGGGACGTGGGGAGGGAAAGAGGGGCGTTGGGAGGGGATGTGGGTGAGACGGGGTCTTGATGTTGTAAGAAGGGGAGAGGGAGAGGGGAAGAGGAGAGGATCAGGGGGAAAGGGGAAGAGGATGATGGGAGAGAAGTAGAGGGGGAGGGGATTGTAATGATGTGTTTGGAGGGAGGAAAGTCCTGACGGGATGTGAGGGGG
>JAGKTI010005318.1:21758-32822 GCA_018397915.1 Birgus latro | reverse complement strand
CCGCAAACTCAAAAAATTACCCTCCCCATCCGGAAATCCACTAATTCTTTAAATTAGCAGTTCCGCAAATGCAAAAACGCAAACGCAAACCATTTTTACCCCTTTCACTACCTCGGCATCAGCTTCATTTTATTCTGTATACCATTAGAAGATTATTACCCGTCTCCACCCCGGAGGGGTTTGGGGACGGGTATTGTTTTCACTCGGTTTGTCTGTCTGTTTGTTTGTTTGTCTGTCTGTCTGTCTGTCTGTTAACACATTTACGCAAAAAATACTGGTGCGATTTTGGCTAAAATTACAGGAATGATGACAACTTCTGATCACCAGATTAAATTTTTGGCCAAACTAGGCCAAGCCTCAGGCTGTAGTCCCAAAAAATGAAGAAAAAAAATGGTGTTTCGCTATAATTCCTTTCAAATTTGTCATATCGACAGTAAACCAAAACCTAAAGGTGCATCTTTCAAATCTGCATCCTATAACACGCCCCATTATATCAGGGTGGTCACCCCTCAGATAGCGGTAAGGGGGTCAATGTCAGGTGTGTCGGGCCTCTAATTTCAAGTGGGCATAAAATCGTCAATTTTCACCCGATTTACTCCAAACTTAAGATGTGACATTTTTGACTAGATATCCTGTTGTGTTTATACATCACCACTAAAATGCCTGCCGGGGACGGGTTTACTGTGCCTTGACACCGCTTCTTTTATTTAGGAATATAATTCTCATAATCAAGGGGTGAAAAATAATGTCTAGTTACTCATCTACTACAATTATATTTATTTATTTTGACTAACTATAGGTGACTTTATGAAGTCTGGAAATTGTCTAAAGTAATGAATGGGATGTATAAAATCACAGTTATAGTAAAACAAAAATATTTATTTTAGTTATTGTTATCAGTATAGTAGATTGTTTTTACTACAAAACTAGGTAAGTACTTCACTACTGTATATAAATGAATTAAATTGTTACACTTCACAGCTCACACTTGACAACTTGACACACCAGTCCACCTCTGTTCCTCGGCTCTAGCCTTCTCAGTCCTCGCTCCTTAGCCACAGTCAGACTCTTCCAAGAACTGAGAAAACTCTAACATATAGTATATCTACGAGTATCTATCTGTCAGTCTATCTATCTATATTGATAACACATGGGGAAAGGTGGTTGCCTGGGAAGAAAAATGGTAAAATTGTGTTCAGTTTCATTTCGTATGTTTCTTGTTTAATTTGTTATTTATCTTCCTACGGATTTTTGTTGAGACTGAAATACTGGCATTGGCAATGCTATAAGTCTGACAAATTTGACATTCGGACTAAAGGTATTACTCGAAGTGGACTGGGAGGCTTCGTAGCACATCTTTGCACTTTTCATCTTGTTATAGGCTTGTATGCTATACATGTCTTTCTTGTATCAATTTAGTTTACATCAGTGGCATACATTACATCAAATAATCCGGAAAATAAATTGACCTTGTATTTGGCTTTATATTTTTCTTTAATAATTGGGGGAAAATATCTGTGCTGGCTTTTCTCCTTAGATTTTTATTTTTACCCTCTCCCCAGAAGGAACATACAGTATATTAAGACAATGTAGTGAGGAACCCTCCAATGTAAAGTAGAATACGACTTGCTATGACAGGCCCATAATTTTCAACAGAATTTTTTTTGGGCTAGATCAAATGTATATATCTCCATACTACAAACTTAAAATTAGATCGAAATGCTTGAGTTTGCAGACTATCCGATATTTTTCGGTTTGATTCTACCTAAAAGTTGATTCTTAATGATGCATGTATGTTTAGTGATTGAGTTGGGTGTTTAAATAAAGGGATTCACTTTCTACCAGTCTGAACTTCCAACTCAAACTGTGACTAAGTTTAATAATTTGGCCATTTTATATTTTTCTTGTCTGCTGCACCCTTATCAAGGTTGTTCCTACATGCCTGTGATAGGATTCAGGTTGAAATATACCGCCCTGCATTTATTCTTTTGGAAATGGTAAAAAAAAACAAAATCTGAGTACTATTATGATAAGTTTATGATCAGTTTAGATCAAATTTGGAAAATTCGATCAAATACGCGTGGAGTTGATTGAGTTTTCAACAAAACTACTCCAGGTTTTTCTTCCTTTTTGTTTTCAAGTTCAAGTGTATAAGCTCTCAATATTAGTTGAAATTTTGACAAATTAATATACAGAAAACATTGGGAGGGGCTATAGCCCCCCTAGCCTCCCCAGAAATTACTGCCCTGTTATTTAATCACGAGTACAAACGTTCCCCTCTCTTGGCTTATACCCACGTTCATTCCTTTCCTGAGAGCTTGGTATGAAGCCAGTGAATGCAAAAAAAAGAGATGAATCTGATCTTCGGCCGCTCTCTCTCCGTGTGTGTGTGTGTGTGTATTACATTTCTTTGTGAAGCAATCGTAAAATTATCGTACAAAATGTACGATAATGAAAAATGCTATTGTACTGTACATTGTACCAAAGGTGAATTTATCGTATATATACAATATTTATCTTATTGTTACGAAGCGGGATTTGCCAGTTAGGGGTTCGATAATCATCTCCGTGATCTTTGTACGGTAAGCTGGTTCCGGTATTGGTACGAGTCAGAGTTGCCAGTTTGCTTACTGTTTGTGAGCGTAGTTGTTTCGTAAGTTATGCATTATATATTATGCTCTTTTTCTCTATAATGTTTTATGTACATGATTGTTCGTTGAATTATGTAATTTAAGTTCATATTGTAAATAATTTAGAGTGTCATGTAATGTACGATGACTCTGGCATGTTTGATGTCTCCTAATTGGTAATTGTGTTGTTGTGTTGTTAGGGGCAGGTTAGGACCAGCACGTTCCAGAACTGTGGAGAAGTAGATCATTCTCGAACAATGCAAGCTCATATAAGGATGGATATGAGACCAGAACAGGATTAATTGGGGCCTCAGTCAGTCTGAGTGGTTTAATTGGGTGTCTGTGCGGTGTCAGTGCAGTTTGTATATTTTTGGTACTAGTACAAGCAGTGAAGTGCTGTTGGCAAACAGAGAAGTGTTGTAGAAGTTTGCACATTTTTGGTGCTTGTTAAGACAGTGAAGTGTAATAACAGTGAAGTGTTGTCAAGTATTAAGTGTAACAGCAGTTAGTAAAGTTCGTATAGCTTCAGTGCGTGTGAGAACAGTGAAGTGGAATCAACAAGCATTAAGTGGAGTCATTTCGAAAATAAAGACAGTGAACTTTAAGAAGCCAGTGTTTATTTTCGCCTCAGCTGATCTTGTGTACTGTACACATAAAGGCTGACCATAGGAAGAACAACTCACTGGGCAACGTCCTTCCTATACTGAACTACTGCTCTTGGAGCCTGTGGCAGTGTGGGTGTCAGGAGTGTTAATAATTTCAGGGCGGCAGTGAGTTTAACCTTCAACATGGAAGCAGAAGGTGTGAAGACAAGGTATCGAATTGGGCAGGAGGAAGAAATTTCCCTGGCAACAATCATGAAGAAATTATAGGGACAACATGAAGGACAGAAAGAACAGAAGTAGTTCAGGAAAGAAATGAAAGAACAATTACAGGCACAGAAGAAAGAAATCAAAGAACAATTGCAAGCAAAGAGTGAATAACTAGAGGCACAACATGAAGAACAAAAAGGACAATATGAACAACTTCAAAAAGCATTACAGGAGCAACAGTGGGAAATACAACTGAGGGTGCAAGGACAGCTAGATGCATTAATGGGGGAAATGAAGGAGGAACAGCAACAGCTTAACCCGAGGAATCCCATCGACGTAATGGTACGTCACAATGTTTTGTCATAGCTACACCCATCGACATACGGGTACGTTGCGCAATTGCAAGGGTCATAATTTGCACAATTTTCAAGTTTCATGGGTGATTTTGGGTAGGCATATGTGTGAGACCTTCCTCTACCTGCTGTCAAGTGGAGATACTGCCTGGCCCCACCTAACCCCCCCTCCAACCCCTCCCCCCCACACTGGGTAATTCACCTATTAGCAGTAAGCTGGCCAGTAAAGGTATGTTGCCCCACGGTCTCTCCAATGACGAAAATCACGGTGAAAATGATTCCTGAGGTTGAGAACAAAGAAATAAAGAAGCTAGAGCAAGAAACAAACAGAAGTGATGAGGTGGTAATGTCATAAAGGAAGGTCCCATATGTGGATGTGTTTGGTGACTGAACAATGCTTCTATTGCCTATATAAATGTGTGAAACCCAATATAGTTTGTTACTACACATAAATTCGTACCAAATACATAAATAAATACGTAATTGAAAGTGGCTTGAATCAGTTAACCCTACCATTGTATGTCTTCTTTAGCCAGGTACCCTGAAAAAGAAGGAAAACGTAAGGTTGCATGACACCTGTATTAACATTTTTAAGCACAGGATCGCGATTTCTCTTTGAATTTTCAATGTTTCTCAACAAAAGCGAAGGTTTGAGCCAATAAAAAAAAATCCAAAAGTGCTCGGGATTTTGTGGTATCGTTGGTTGGAAATCGGTAGGGACATGACGGGTTAAGGAGGAAGTAGATGCCAAGCTAGAGCAGCAAATGTATGAGGTAAGCAAGAATGTGATGGAGTGTAAACAGAATGTAGACCACCAGTAGTAGACAGTTAGTGAGGAAATAGTGATGGAATGCAGACAGCATGTAAATAGTCAGTTGAGCATGTAGTTGACCATGTGAAGATAATTAGTGAGAGAATGGAGGCTGTAGAGAAATATTGCACTGCTGAGCCCCAGGTTAGTGTACAGGGAGCATAGGAAGGGAAAGGACAGTGTATGGTGAATCTTGACGGATCCCAAGATCTAAAGGTAGCATTATAGGGCTGAATAATTAGAATGTAGGAGATTCAAGTCCTGGCCTTAATTATGATGCCCCAGTTTTTAGGCCCCAAACCAGTAAAGTGGATGGCTATAATGGGGGCCCAATTAAAAAGAAACCTCAGGAATTTGATGGTAGGGTATCTTGGGAAGCTTACCGTGCACAGTCTGAGTTACTTGCGGATCAGAATGGTTGGGATGATGGGCAGAGGGCAGTTCAGCTAGCTACTACCTTTAAGGGTGCTGCAATGGAAATTCTGGGCCAGATGTCAATAATGGAGAGGAACAGTTATCATTTCCTTGAATAAGTGCTGAAGTGCTGATATGGAACCATGTACCAGACTGAAGTTTACAGAGCAAGATTCCAGAGCCGTGTACAGCCCTCAGGAGAATCCCTACAGCAGCTTGCTCAAGACCTGGAGAGTATGGCATATAAGGCATACCATGGAGCTGCACCTAACCTGTTGGCTATTCTTCCGAGGGACCAGTTTATCGATGCTCTTGACAGTGCAGAGATGAAAGTGCAGGTGAAGCAGGTACAACCCAGAAGTATGCAAGAAACACTTGCCAGGGCTCTAGAGTTTGAGTCCTATGTCAGGTCAAGTACATCCACTTTTCAGACAGGTCGTAGTGCAGGATTCAAGGCAAGGAAGGGGCAAGTATGTGAAATGGAAGAGTTTGAGAGAAGTTGCTGGTACTGTGGAAAGCCAGGACACAGAAAAGAGGACAGCTACAAGTGGAAGAGGGGACAGGAGACGACCGGTGGAGGTTGCCGGTTCTGTGGGAAGCCGGGACACAAGAAGGAGGATTGTCACAAATGGAAGAAGGACAAGGAACAGAACAGCTCAAGGAAATCTTCAGTTGTAACAAAAGTATGTTGGTCGTGTAATGAGGTGGGGACACTTCAGTTCTGAGTGTCCGAAGAAGAAAAAGTTTGCAGAAGACCAGATAGAAGTAAAAAACTAGTGGAGGCTGGTGTGAAGGGGCAACCACAAGCCAGCTTTTCCCAAGTAGTCCTACAACCGAGAAAATGCAAGAGAACGGCAATCGACAGTGTGTGAATAGACGGAAGGATAGAGGGAAAGAAGTGTTCCCTGGTGATTGCTTCGGCCTCAGAGCAGACTTTTGTGAGGCCCGATGTGTTACATCATCGGTATCTGCCTGAGTCATCGGAACAACTGTGTGGCGTAATTGGGCACCGTGCAGAACTGAGGGGACCACTGGATGTCCATATTGAAGTGGCAGGGCAAGAGGCTACTCTTCCAGTTTACGTGGCTGACATGGAGGATCCTTGTCTTCTGGGTCTGGACTATCTGATGTTCATGGGGTGTGAGCTGCATGGACTTCTACTCCATGAAGCTGAAGGTTCGAGGAAGGTCGTTTCCCGTCACGGCAGTGAAACGTACCAGTTCTAGTGGTGAGGTGAGGGCATTCCGCACTACAGTAATACCCTCAAAATCAGAACTGTTGTTCCAGTGTAAGGTGAGTGGGTCTTTTGACAGCTGTATAGAGGTAGTGGAGCCAGATGTAAGGTGCAAGATGAGGGCTGGAGAGATGGTGGGGAGAACACTGGTGGAAACAGGTGCAGATGAAGTGCCGATTGTGGTGGCCAATTTCTCCCGTGAGCCACAGAAGATAAATGAGAGAGAAATTCTGGGACTGTGCCAGGCGGTGGACCCTGAGTGGCATCAGAGGAAGGCCTGTAAAACCTGTAAAAGGAGCGTAATCAAGGAAGACAGGTACATGCCAGACCATCTGCAAGACTTATTCTCAAGGAGTAGCCAATGCCTGAGTGGCTCACAAGTAGTGAAGTTGAGGCAGCTGCTGATGAAGTTTGTGATGTCTTTTCCACCGGAGACCTAGACTAGGGGTGCACTGACCTGGTGGAGCATTGTATAGACACTGGGGATCACCGCCCGATTAAACAACCAGCATGGAGGATGGCGCCAACCCAACAGCAAGAAATGGAGAAAGTGATGGAGAATCTCCAAGTCAAGGGGTAATAGAAAAGTCCAGCAGTCCTTGGGCATCAGCAGTGGTTCTGGTAAGGAAGAAAGATGGTTCAGTGAGGTGCTGTGTAGATTATTGAGCCCTGAATGATGTGACAGTGAAGGACGCATACCCCTTGCCAAGAACTGATGACACCCTGGATGCTCTGTCAGGTGCTAAGTGGTTCTCCACCCTAGATATGAAGGCAGGATATCATCAGGTCAAGGTTGCAGAGAAGGACAAAGAGAAGATGGCCTTTTCATACAGATGGGGTTTATGGCAGTTTAAGGTGATGCTTTTTGGCCTGTGCAATGTCCCAGCTACTTCTGAGCATCTAATGGATCGCTTACTGGAAGGCCTGCACTGGCAGACTGCCCTCATCTATCTGGATGATTTAACTGTGTTTGCACGGACTTTCGACCAGGAACTGGAGGTGTTGAACAGGATCCGCGCAGCACACCTCAAGCTGAACCCCAAGAAGTGCTACATGTTTCAGAAGGAAGTAAAGTACCTGGGACACATTGTAGGTGAGAGCGGCGTCCGTACTGACCCAGAGAAGGTGGCAGCTGTGGAAAACTGGCTGGTTCCAACTTGTGTGAAGGAGCTACGGAGTTTTCTTGGCTTGTGTACCTACTACCGGCGTTTTGTCAAGGACTTTGCGATGAAAGCTGCACTTCTGCATAAACTGTTGGGGAAGAGGCAGACGATTGCATGGACAGCAGAGACTCAGAAAGCCTTCGACGAACTCAAGCATGCCTTGGCAAGTTCTCCAGTATTGCCATACCCTGATCAAAGTCAGCCATTTACCTTGGACTATGGCGCTAGTGACTATGGTGCTGGTGGAGTCCTATCACAGAAGAAGAATGAAAATGAGTATGTGGTAGCTTATTACAGAAAGAAGCTCAGCGCACCAGTGTAGAAGTACTGTGTGGACTGTAAGGAGCTTTTGGCAGTGATGAAGAGCCTTGATTTCTTCCATCCCTTCCTGTATGGGTCAAATTTCATCATCAGGACAGACCATGTGGCTGAAAACGCTAAAGAATCGGGAAGAACAACTGGCGCACAGGCTCAGGAAGCTAGACTAGCACAATTATGAGATGCAGCACCGTCCTGGGCGGGTAAATGACAATGCTGACAGTCTGAGTCGTCAGCTTTGTGATCTGGAATGCTGACAGTGTAGTAAAAAGAAGGGTCAGAGTAAGAAATGCAGCCATACTGCAGTGACAGGGCCAAAGTCAGATGAAACAATCTGGAAGAGGATGCATATGGAGGATGCAGATTTATAGCCAGTGCTAGAGGGGCTGCAGCAGAGTATAGTGCGACCATCTTGGGAAGAAGTTTCCAGGTTGAGCCCTGCAACGAAGTGCTACTGGAGTCAGTGGGACCTTCTTCGTTTGAATAATGGACTACTGGAGCATAAGTTGGAGACACCCGATGGCCTCAGGAAGTATTGGTAACTGGTGGTTCTGGAGAGGATGAGGTCAGAGATCTTGGATGAGTCCCATATCCAGATCACTAGTGGGCACCTGGGAGTGAAGAGAACTCTAGGCCAGCTGCAGCAGAGGTTCTACTAGATTGGCATGCGTCAGGATGTTGAAGAGTGATGTCGGGTCTGTGATGTGTGCTGTGCCAAGAAGAGATCCAAGAAACGTGGTTGCGCCCCTCTTTAGCTGTACAAAGTGGGTGCACCGATGGAAAGAGTTGCGGTGGACATTGCTGGACCTTTGCCATTCACGGAAAGAGGAAACCGGAATATTAGTGTTGCGATGAACTACTTCACAAAGTGGCCAGAAGCCCATGCTATCCCCGATCAAGAGGCTTCGAATGTTGCTCAGGTCTTGGTTGACCAGTTCTTCTGTCGTTTTGGGATGCCACAAGAGCTAAGTTCAGACCAGGATAGAAACTTCAAGTCTGCTGTGTTCCATGAGTGCTGCAAGTTACTGGGGATCAAGAAGACCAGGACAACCCCACTAAGGCCACAGTCAGATGGGATGGTGGAAAAATTCAGCTGGACCTTGGGTCAAGAACTCGCCTAGGGACAATCAGAATGGGACCCGAAATTACCTGCGTTGCTGATGGCATATCGGTCTGCATCCCATGAGTCTATCGGCTACACCTCTGCAAAACTGATGTTGGTCCACGAGTTACACTTATCCGTTGACTAGTTAATGGGAAGACCACCTGGTGAAGAACTGCCCACAGACACCACTGACTATGCGAAGCAACTTCAGGAAAGGCTGGCTGAGGTACATTATCAAGTGCGAGGAGCCCTTAAGTTTTCAGGAGAGGTGATGAAGAGCAAGTATGATGCCAAAGCAAGTGAGGTGAGCTTCAAAAATGGTGACCAAGTTTGGTTATTCAATCCTCAGTGGAAGAAGGGACAGTCACCGAAGCCGCAGAACCCATGGGACAGGCCTTACACTGTGTTGGGCCGCCTATCAGACGTGACGTATCGGATTCGAGGAGGCAGGAAGTCTTGCCCAAAAGTGGTACACGTGAACCGTCTGTGGCAGTATCATGGGCCAGAATAGTACAGCTGGAACATCTCCAAGGAATCGTGCTCTCTTGCAGCCGAGGATGTTGAAGGGGACCAAGGAGCTGAAGTGCAAGAGGATGGTGACATTTTCTCAAGAGAAGAAGTACATCAGGAAGAGGAGCAAGACCTTCCCGGACGAGTGGACTGTGTGGAGGAGCAAGGAAGTCGTTGGAAGTGACACAGAAGAAGACCTGATAAGGTGAAGGATTCTTTTTTGTATAGTTAGATTTTTCATTAGGATTAAGGTTTATGTTTGTATATGCTGTGTAGTTTTGTTGGGACGACAATGAACTAGGAAGGGGGTTGTGTTACGAAGCTGCATTTGCCAGTTAGATGTTCAAAAATCTTCTCGGTGTTTTCTGTACGGTAGGCTGGTTCCAATATCGGTACGAATCAGTGTTGCAAGTTTGCCTGCTTTTTGTGAGAGTAGTTGTTTTGTAAGTTATGCATGAATTTTTATGTTCTTTTTCTCTATAATGTTTAATTTACATGATTGTTCATTAAACTATGTAATTTGAGTTCGTATGGTAAATGATTTAGAGTGTTATGTACTGTAAGAAGGCTCTGGCATGTTTGATGTCTCCTAATTGGTAACTGTGTTGTTAGGGACAGGTTAGGACTAGCACATTCCAGCACTGTGGAAAAGTAGATCATTCTCGAACAATGCAAGCTTATATAAGGATGGATATGAGACCAGAACAGGTTTAGTTGGGGCCTCAGTCAGTTTGGGTGAAGTTTAGTTGGGTGTCTGTGCAGTGTCAGTGAAGTTTGTATATTTTTGGTACTTGTAAAAGCTGTGAAGTGTTGTTGACAAAGAGAGAAGTGTTGCAGAAGTTTGTTAATTTTCGGTACTTGTGAAAACAGTGAAGTGTAATAACAGTGAAGTGTTGTCAAATATTAAGTGTAATAGCAGTTAGTAAAGTTCGTATAGCTTCAGTGCATGTGAGAACAGTGAAGTGGAGTTAGCAAGTACTATGTGGAGTTATCTGGAAAATAAAGACAGTGAACTTTAAGAAGCCAGTGTTTATTTTCGCCACAGCTGATCTGCTGATCTTGTGTACTGTACACATAAGGGCTGACCATAGGAAGAACAACTCAATGGGCAATGTCCTTCCTATAATGAATAAAATGCACCCTGATGACGACACCCCCACCCACCAAAACAGGGTGGTACCAACCACCCTACCTGGGGACACCGGACAGGTGACTCAGACATCCGGGCCATAACAGCCCACCTCACCTTCTCACATATGCCCCTCCTCCCCGCAACCGGACAATCCCCTAGTTATCAGTCCGGGGACATTCTTATCCAGCTGCAACAGCCATCACCAGACTCAGGGTGGGAGTTGCTCCAGAGCATTCCCACACAGCGGCCCAGTAATATCCACCGGGTTTGCTGGAGAGGGAGTGACCACTGGTTCTTCTTCCTCTGCCACCCACCTTCAGGAGTGGAGGCATGGTTACATCAGCCTGACTAGCCGGTGTGAGAGAGTTCACCGAATCTCTCCTGCCCATCCCAAGACAGGGAGCAGGGCCTTGGCAGCATCTGCAGGGCCTGCCCTAGCAAAGTCACCCGCCAGGTGCTCTGCAGCTGCATCAAGCCCCCACAAGGAGCGGAGTTGCGTCCGACGGACCTACCCAGCTGAAAGCGTCCACCGGGTCTCTCCCTCCTGCTGCCTCCGGGACAAGAGGTGCCCGGGCAACATCC
>JAGKTI010005318.1:0-16926 GCA_018397915.1 Birgus latro | reverse complement strand
CCGCCAGGTGCTCTGCAGCTGCATCAAGCCCCCACAAGGAGCGGAGTTGCGTCCGACGGACCTACCCAGCTGAAAGCGTCCACCGGGTCTCTCCCTCCTGCTGCCTCCGGGACAAGAGGTGCCCGGGCAACATCCACATGACTTGTCAGGCTCGAGGAGCATTCACCGGACCTCCTCCTTCATCTCCGGCATGGAGTTGCGGCGGCGCCTGACGGGCCTATCAAGCTGAGGGAGGAACCATTGGTTCCCCCTCCTCCACAAAGTCAGAGGCTCCTGTAGAGGAGCGAGTCTCTGGCTTGGCCCAATCCTCCTGTAGTCGAGTGGGACACCCTTCTGCCTCCCACCACTCCCATCGGGGCAGAGATCTTTCCCCTACAGGTACGTCATGGCAGAGTGTGTGGAGTGGACCTGTCATGGGGATCCAGTCAGTCCAGCTGTCCCTTTCCCCGCCGCAGACGCTGTTGGACTCGCAGGGGCATCGTGGCCGCAGGCGACTCCTGACGGCCTCTTCTCCTAGACAAAGCCGCAGCCCCCAGTCACCGAGGGGCGTGCCACCCTTCCTGGGTTCCCCTGGGTCCCAAGGCGTTCTCCACACCCCAACGTCGTTCTGAGCCATATGAAGGGCTGTCCATCTCCTGGCCCTGTTCAGCCCCAGTCCCGAAGGCCCAACTACTCCTGAGG
The DNA here is from genome assembly GCA_018397915.1 of Birgus latro. NCBI lineage: Eukaryota > Metazoa > Arthropoda > Malacostraca > Decapoda > Coenobitidae > Birgus > Birgus latro. Next base: position 16,245 of record JAGKTI010005318.1, on the reverse strand, counting down.
CCCCCTCCCTGAGGGCCCAAGGTGAGCCTCCCACTACACCCACCGGACGTCCGCAACGTGAGCCTGTGTCACTGTCTCCAGCCAGCCTCCCTCATTCGCTGGGCCATCACCTGAACCTTCCGAGAGCATTAGTGTCACCCCTTTTCTGACGCCCCACCCGAACAGTGCTAACTGATGTTCTCTCTCAGTGTGACCCTTGTATATCCTCCTGAGGGTGACATCCACCCCTGTCCCACCTCTCATGCCCCAGTTCACGAGTGTAACAACCTGTGACTTCTCCAGTGACTCTCAGTGAACTCTTGTGCAGTGCTCCCATAGTGTTACGAGGGGAATACACCCCAGGACTACCCCATTGGCCGGAAAAAGACTGAACTGTGCCCCAGTGTGCCACTCTGCTGTATTGTGTGTTGCCTTAATTGTATTGTAAGGGATTCTGCAAGTGCCACATGAAATATTTTATATTGTATTGCGTCAGTCAGTCTGGTTAGTATATGTGCAGTACTAGTTTGCCTGTGTTTATGCCCTGTTCCTTTGGTATATGTTCTACCCCGGTCTTGAAGTAAAGAACCCCAAAGCTTGTACCTGTGTCTTATGGTGTGAGAAGTCGCGCCACAGAACATAGGAGAAAACCTGAGGCTTGAGCCTGTGTATTATGAAGCGAGAAGACACTCCTTAAAACACAGAGCATAACACTGAACTACTGCTGTTGGAGCCTGTGGCAGTGTGGGGACGTGGGATGCAACACTATATATGGCAATAGTGCGGGAGTGGCGGCCGGCACCGGCGAACCGGCAACTAAAGAAAATGCCGCCTGCCAGGCTGGGCCACGTGGAGGTTTGTGGGCAGATTTGCGTTCCCAGAAGTGCTTCCACAAGCGCAAAACAACAAATTTCTGTAGAATTTGTCGCAAACACAAATCCGCAATGAAATAACACTTCCCCAATTGCGGAATTTGCAGTTTGCAGAAGTCATTGCGGGAGTGCCCAGCTCTGCCCTGTAGCCTACTCATTATTTTCTTCAGAGCTGTTCAGTTGAATATATTATGTGTAATATTTAATTTTTAGCACATGTAATAATTATAATAAGTTTCATTAGACCGATTAGATTATAATAATCCATTTAGGCTTTTGTGGCTATTTGCTAAATTTTCAGATTTGTGTCTGTATAATATAATCCCGATGCTTAACCAGCCGAGTTCCACCGACGTATGATGCACGTCGCTACTTTTTTCCATGGACAGACCCAACGACGTGCATCGTACGTCACTTAATTGCAAGGCCCATTGTGTGCACATTTCTCAACATTAGCGGGTGATTTTTGGTAGACGTATGTGAGAGACCTGCCTCTACATGCTGCCAATCGGGGATAGTGTCTGGGCCCACCTAACCCCCTTCCCCCTCCCCCCCACACTGGGCAATTCACATGTTAGCAGTAACCTGACCAGTAAAGGTATGTTGCCCCACGGTCTCTCCAATGACGAAATTCACGGTGAAAGTGATTCCTGAGGTGGAGGACAAAGAAAGAAATAAGCTGGAGGTAGAAACAAGCAGAAATGATTAGGTGGTAATGTCGTAAATGAAGGTGCCATATACCGGGGTATTGGGTGAGTAAACAATGCTTATAAATGCCTGTATTATTGTGAGAAAACCAATATAGACTTGTACTACACAAATTCGTAATAAATATATATATAAAAAAAACATAATTTAAAGTGGCTTGAATTAGTTAACTCATCCATAGTTATTTTTTTTTTTTAGCCAGATACCCTGAAAAAGAAGGAAAACGTAAGGATGACTGACACTTGTATCAACATTTCTAACCTGAGGATCGCGATTTTTCTACGAATTTTCGATGTTTCTCAACAAAAGCGAAGGTTTCAGCCAAAAAACAAAAAGTCGAAAATCGGTCGGGATCTGTGGGTAGGCTGGGTAAAAAACCGATTGGGACTGGGCGGGTTAATCATGAAAAGGATGGCCAAAAACAAATTGCCTCCAAGTCATTACATTCCACCATAGGATGCATTTAACCTGAGCCTCTATGGTACAGTGGTACAGTGTGCGTCTCACACGCTGGTGGATGCGTGTTAACCTCCTGCCAGAGTTGTAAAAACTTTGGGAAGCATTCACTGAGCCACTTACTACTTTTGCGGACATAAGGGGTGCTTTGGTTAAACCAGTGTCACATACTTATATGCTTGCACCCAATCAGCTTAACCCGTCCAATCCCGACCGTTTTTTTTACCCAGCCTACCCCCATGTCCCGACCGATTTTCGACTTTTTGTTTTTTGGCTGAAACCTTCGCTTTAGATGAGAATCATCGATAATTCATAAAGAAATCGCGATCCTGCGGTTAGAAATGTTGACACAGGTGTCGCTCAACCTTACGTTTTCTTTCATTTTCAGGGTACCTGGCTAAAGAAAATGAACTATGGAAGGGTTAACTAATTCAAGCCACTTTAAATTATGTATTTATTTCATTTATTTGGTACGAATTTATGTGTAGTACGAGTCTATATTGGTTTTCTCACAATAATATAGGCGTTTATAAGCATTGTTCACTCACCCAAAACCTCAGCATATGGCACCTTCCTTTATGACATTACCACCTCATCACTTCTGTTTGTTTCTACCTCTAGCTTCTTTGTTTCTTTGTCCTCCACCTCAGGAATCACTTTCACCGTGACTTTCGTCATTGGAGAGACCGTGGGACAACATACGTTTACTGGCCAAGTTGCTGCTAACAGGTGAATTGCCCAGGGTGGGGGGGAGGGGGGAGGAAGGGGGGTTAGTGGGGCCAGGCAGTATCCCCGCTTGACAGTATGTAGAGGAAGGTCTCCCACATATGCCTACCAAAAATCACCCGCAAATGTTGAAAAATGTGCACACAATGGGCCTTGCAACTGAGTGACGTACGATGCATGTCGTTGGGTCTGTCCGCGGAAAAAAAAAAAGTAGCGACGTGCATCGTACGTCGGTGGGACTCGGCGGGTTAAGGCGGGCGATTACACTTGGTTCAGTGACTACACACTCATCCAAAGCCACTTCCACACAACAATCACACTTACAAGCACTTCTCACCCTACATACAATCTCTGCAGAGCACCACATGTCGTTGGAGTGGAGATACAGATAGACAGAAATCACCACCAGACTAGATAATGGGGTTATTTGAGTTTGATCTATCATTGTTTGTGTATATGCACCTTCATCATACTAAACAGCAAGAGGTTTCCATCATCTAAGAAAAATCTAAATCGAGACAAATAAAGTTAAGGCCCTGAGTTTTAAAGGATTTGCTATAGAGTACTCAGTACAACTACACTTGTATTTATCTGACGTCAGCTGGATGATGGTGCAGTGCTGCCAGATACAGGGAAATTTCCCTGTTTTAGGGAAATTCATGTCTCTACAGGGAAACAGGGAAGAAAATTCAAAATACACCAAAATCTAGGGAAATTTGAAAGATACTAGACGGACGAGAACGATACGGCTGTGATGCCACGAACCACACTTCTTTTAATTCAGATAATAGACAAAATTGTCTTTGTGTGTGTTGTGTGTGTGTGTGTGTGTGTGTGAAGACCAGTACATGCAATTCTGCTTAAATTCTCTAAAGCAAGAGAAAGAAAGAGGGTGGGATGGGGGTTGTGGTAACTGGCAACACAACCGTATCGTTCTCGTCCGTCCAGTACGTGTCCTCCCCATGCATACCGTGATTCCAAATTTTTATTCAGTCCTGAATAAAGCCTGGTGGCGTTTGGAAGTCTCCCACCTATTTCAGTTACTGTTGTAACTTGTAGTCATGTCTACTCCTCCAGCAAAGCGTAAAAGGCAGTCTTACACCCCGAAATACACTGAAAAATGGGAAAATGACCCCAAATTTAAAAGCTGGCTGACAAGAAGTAGTAAAGGCCCTCTGTATTTCCACTGCAAATTGTGTAATTCTGATGGAAAAGCTGGCAAATCTGAAATAGAGAAACATGCTGCAGGGGCCAAGCATAAGAAGATTGTGGAGAGTGCTAAATGTACAGTTTGTGTTCTTGATATGCCAAGTGTCAATGGAGAAAGACATGCAGAAAGAAAAGTGAAAGAATCTGAAATACGATTAGCTGCAGTCGTAAGTGAACTTAACCTTCCATTTTCTGTTGCTGATAACCTTGTTCCAGCTATTCAAGCAATATGCCCAGATTCAGATGTGGCAAAGAAACTCAAGTGTGGTAAAAGAAAATGTGCAGCTTTTGTGAAAAATGTCCTTGGTCAAAAGAAGAAAAACGACTTAATCTTCTTAGAGAAAACTGTTTCTTTCTGATAGTAAATGGGTCAACAGACCGGGGCTGCATGAAACATCTTGCCTTTGTTGCACGAGTTACCACCCCAGAAGGTATCAAAGATTCATTCTTATCACTTGTGTCTTTAGAAAATGCCACCGCTGAAATCCTTTATGAAAGTGTTAAGTCTGTTTGATGATGCAAATGTCCTCTACAAACAAAACATGATAGGGTTTGCTGCAGATGGGGCTAGTGTAATGATGGGAGTTCGCCAGTCACTCTCATCAATGTTAAAGAATGACATACCCAATCTTTTCATAATGAAATGCATATGTCATTCCTTTCATCTGTGTGCTTCATATGCATGCAAAAAATTGCCAAGATGGGTTGGAGATATGACCCGTGACATTTATAACTACTTCTTGTCACCAAAGCAGACAGTAGCCTAAATAGACTTCCAGGAGTTTGCCAATGTGAAACCCCACAAACTGTTGCATCCCTGTCAGACAAGATGGTTATCCCTGCATAGTGCTGTAAAACGGTTGCTTGAACAGCTTCCAGCACTGAAGCTATTTTTCACTCAAGCAGCCTTGGAAGATATTCTTCAGAAACTTCATGACCCATTTTCTAAGCTTTACTTAGAATTTCTTGATTATGTTTTACCCATATTTAGTGACCTGAACAAAGAGATGCAGACTGAGAATCCAAAGATTTATACATTGCACAGCAGAGTCTCTGCAGTCTTGCATACCATACTTGAGTGCTACATGAAACCACACATCTTAGAATCCACACCATTGTCAGCTGTCAGTGTGAGAGACCCAGCCAATTTTCTTCCACTGGAAGAGGTTTATCTTGGAGGTCAAGTAACTGTATCACTCCAAGCATGCCAAAACCTGGACAAACAGCTACTGGATGCTTTTAGATTAAGATGTCTGGACTTCTACATAGAAGGAGCCTCTCAAATTTTGCAGAGGTTTAATTTGAAGGACCCAGTACTCACAAGTCTCAAAGCTTTAGACCCACAAAGTGTACTGATGAAAACTGTCCAATCTATTGCCCCCTTAGTGGCTCATTTCCCAAACTTAGTGCCTGAAAGTGACATAAATGAGATAGACAGTGAGTGGCGGTTACTCAGAAACACTGAACTGAATGTAGTACCTGATATAAGTGCTTACAATTTCTTGCAAAAAGTTGGTGACTTCAAAAAAAGGGGATGATACACCATTGTTCCCTCGTGTTGGAAATCTAATGAAAAAACTGCTGTGTTTGCCACATTCAAGTGCCAGTGTTGAAAGGCTATTTTCTCAAGTGAATCTAATGAAAACCAAAGTTAGAAATTCACTGAACACAGAAACATTAAATGGAATGCTTCATGCCAGGAAAACTTTTGAAACTTTATCTGCTTACAACTTTGAAATAACACCATTCCACTTGGAGCTTATGACAGCGGACATGTATAAAACTAGTGATTTGCAACAAGAATAGCTGGCGTTTTAAGGTATGTAATAAATAATAAGAGTTTACCTTGATAAGATTATGGGAATGTATACAGTATATAACAACATAAAGGTAACAGGGAAATAAAGGGCTAAACAGGGAAATTTTGTAGGTGAATCTAGGGAACTTTTGGTAGCTCGATCTGGCACACTGTGATGGTGTGATGAGGTGTTCTCATGTCTCCACGACTGACGTGCTTTACCTAGACCAGTAAACCTTCAAGCTCCTGACCTTAAAAAATTGACGACTTTTAGTCTGCCTGATGTGGGACCGATAACGGTGCTGAAGTCAGTTTCCTCCCGCTGCAGCTGTCCGATCATGCCCGTGAACTGGCCGTCTCTATCCTCACCGAAATACCGGTCTGGCTCAGCATGGAGGTCAGGACTGTGGGTTAGGAAATCTCTCATCATGGTGTTGCAGTTGTTGTATTCTTGGTAGTGTGGCTAAGCATGAGTATACTCAGCTTATGAAATCCGCTTTGAACTGAAGTGGTTAATTATTATAGTTCATCAATCTCTTTAATTATTGGAGCTGTCAATATGTGAAGAACTATTTCTGGGTATAGGAAGAATAAGTAATCATTGTAAAGAACCTAACTCCTCTATCGATTGATACTACCTCTGAATAATTCTCTGCTTTGGATACAACTGTTGTAATGGGGTTAAAGTGATTCCTATTAAACATTTCAGTATGGCGAGGATCCTAAATCATGATAAAGATTTCCAACATTTCCCAAAGAACCCAGGATGGTCTCCACACAGCTACAGTGCACTGTCGTGCAAAGTACCTTGAGCATTAATGAACATACAAAAACAGTATCCCCAAATTTGTTTCTTTGTGTGCCTTGACACAGGACCCAGTATATCTCTCTAAAGTAACAAAAAATAATGGTCTGAGGGAATTTGCCCAAGTAACACTGTGCCATGTTTAAACCGATTTCATGAGGAATTAGAAGCATGGCACCTAAGTGAAAGGTGTTAAAAAGGGGGGGGGGGAAGAAAGATACCGAGCAAGTACGATTGGTTTCTACGCTGTGGTGTGCAGACCAAAATATTTGATTTAGCATAGCAGAGACACCTCACAGGAAAGGGCTAAGAAATATTTTCCAATAACTGTTTATGAGGATTTCTGGGCAGTACACAAGCCTCTCTCGTGATAACTTGAATGAAATACATTCTCTTCCTGTGGACAGTTGGAGGGAGGAGGCTGCATTTTTTTTTTCGCATATAATAACTGGTCATCCAGTCATACTGGCACCATTGGAACGAATGACTCGTGAAAAGCCTCGGCAACGTCGCACCTTCGTCATCCTCTCAAACAAAGTAAGGTATTATGGTAGGTTAAAATTGGGTTGGACCTAAGCTGGCTACGTATAGGTTGGTTTAATGCCAAGACACGACTTATCATTTTCTTTTTTATTAGCCAAATTGTTTTTATTCACGAACGATGGCGCAACAATGCCGAATCAGTTCTTACTGAAACCGCTCTGACGTTGTCAATATGACAGGATGACTAAGTGTACTCGAGGGAATATACGTGCTGTATCTTAAAGAGAATAACAATCAAAATTCAGCCTCCTATCCCTCAATAACAAATCCCAGCTGCGGCCCTGCCCCTGTTTTATGTCACTGATTTGCGAAAAAAGGATGCTACAATGGAATTTCAAGACGTGGACCTTAGGAATAGGCTATTGCTCTGTATGTTGCATTTCAGTGAAGTAACTAATGGGTAAATATAGATTGGAAGAGATGGGGGACATGGAAGGTGTGTGGAAGATATTCACAGAAGAAATCTGTGCAGCATGTAAGGTGGTGTGTGGGGTGAAGAGAAGACGAAAGGGGGTTCAGGGAACAGCACGGTGGACTGAAGAGGTGAGAGAGGCTGTGGCACAAAAAGATAGCATATAGTAAGTGAATGAGGAACAGGGGCGTCGAAGAAGTTGAAAGACGGAAGAGAGAGTTATATGTAGAGAGGAGGAGAGAGGTGAAAAGATTAGTAAGAAAGAGTAAGAAGAGAGTGGATGAGAAATTTGGAAGGACTTTGAGTGTAAAGTGAAGGGAATGTAAGAAAATGTTCTGGAAGGAGGTAAAGAGATAGACAGGGTGTCAATGAAGTTAGTTGGGGTGTGAAAGATAAAAATGGTAGATTACTAGTGGAGAAGGGAGAAAAAGTGAACAGATGGAGAGAACACTTTAAATGATTTGTTGAACATAAAGATTGAAAGTAATGCACGTATAAATGGATGGGGAATGGGTGGGAGAAGGAGAGTTGTGAGAAGAGAGGAAGAAATTAGTAGGATGGAAGTGGTCGAAACAATGAAGAAAGTTAACATAGGGAAAGCCTCAGGAATTGATGGAGTGTGTGGTGAAATGCTGAAGCAGGGAGAGATAGTAATAGAATGGATGGGGAAGGTGTGCAGATTGGCCTGGGAGGAAGATAGAGTCCCGGAGGATTGGAAGTCAGGTATAATTATTCCCCTGTACAAAGGAAAAGGGGAGAAAGAAGTGTATGGTAATCATATCGGCATTTGCCTTTTACTAAGAAGGCAAATGCCCATATGATAGGAAAAGTATACGGTAGGATACTTATTGACAGAGTTAGGGAAATAACAGAGGAATTAGTCGGAGAAGAACAGGGAGGTTTTAGGAAGGGAAGAGGTTGTGTAGATCAGATATTGATTCTTAGATCTTTAGTGGAAAAGTTTCTAGAGAAGGGAAAGAAGTTGTATGCAGCCTTCATGGATTGGAGGAAGCATATGACAGGGTGGATAGACAAGGATTGTGGAAAGTATTAAGAATATATGTAGTAAATGGGAAGTTGTTGAAGGCAGTGAAGAGTATGTATTTGGGTGCTAAGACCGCAGTGCGTGTGGATGGCAAACTGAGTGAACTTTTCCATTTGAAGGTTTGATTGAAACAAGGATGTGGCATGTCTCCATGGTTGTTCAGTCTCTACATGGATGGGGTTATAAAAGAGATACAAGGTCGGGCAGTGGATGTTGAAGCGGCCCTAGTGAGAGACGGCAGTGTTTGGAAACTCCCTGTACTGTTGTTTTCGGATAATACTGTGTTGTTGAGTGAAGACGAAGGGGAGCTGCAAGGCTTGGTGGATGAGTTTGTGAGAGTGTGTAAGAAGCGGAATCTAAAGGTGAATGTAGGGAAGAGTAAAGTGATGGTCTTCGAGAGAAGTGAAGCCAGTGAGTGTACAGTGAGATTGGATGGGAAGGATATGGAGAATTTGAGTGCATTTAAGTACTTGGGTAGTGTGATGAGTAAGGATGGAAGTCTGGAGGGTGAAGTGCTTGAAAGGGTGCAGCAGGGAAGGAAAGTTGCTGGTTCGTTGAAAGCAGTGAAAAGAAACAGGTAAGTGAGCATGGAAGTGAAAAAGTTGCTACATGAGAGCATTGTGATACCAACTCTAACATATGGAAGTGAAGCTTGGACCCTGTTGGAGGGACAGAAGTCAAGGGTGAGAGTAGTGGAAATGAGTTATCTGAGAGTCACATGGAGGGACAGGCTAACAAATGAGGAAGTGAAGGAGCGTTGTGGTGTGGATGTGGATGTGATAGGAAATGTTAGGAGAAACACGTTAAGGTGGTCTGGGCATGTGGAGAGGATGGAGAATGAGAGACTGACGAGGAGAGTGTATGTGAGTGAGGTGGAGGGGAAGGGAGGGAGGGGGAGGCCGAGGATGAGGCAGAAGGATGGTGTGGGGAGGTATATGAGAGAGGGGGGTGTGAGCTGGGATCAGGGCAGTGAAATGGCGGGGGACAGAGCAACATGGAGGCGATTTGTTTGTGGTCACCCCATGCGGGATTGAGGCGTCTGGCAATAGATAGATAGATAGACAGAACTAATGAAGATCTGTTTCAGTTACTTAGATTTTCTCACTCACAGCGATACGCAGAATATCGTTAAATTCCAACTTTATTGAACCTGTGGCAAACGTTTTTTTGCTTGGCTGTACGGGCACATGCAGGGATTTGTTCGTTTCTTTATCTTTTTACTAGGAAAACCCCCCTCTCTTTCATCTCTGTGGGAATACCATACAGCCAATCGTATGTATTGCTTTCCGGTCGATTCCAAATACTAACAACGATTTAGAGAGGGTTCCTGCAGATTCAGAGTATTTTTTTTTTTTACCTTGTTCCTTCCCAGTCTTCTTAATATCCTACAACAAAGATGTTTGCATACTGTACCCCCTCCCCCACCAAGCTCAGCTTAACTATCTTGAGTACCCTCTTGGGTTATACATTTATTACAGCTTTACAACGATCGGAAATTACTTTATGAAAAATATTAAAATTTGCATTAAAGCCTTCAAGACATTTTTGCTACACTTCCAGATCCAGCGTGATATAATATTTCGTGGAGGAAAAACTTACATTATGTGACGTATAAGAACACAAATTGTTTGATTTGCGGATCTGATATCATTTAGCCGTCTTTCATCATAAAAAGAATGTGCCTATTAACAATATATACAGATAACGTACGTAAAGTTGAGCCATTTTGAAAACTCTGAAATAAGCCTCCAGTCCAAAGAGTCTCTGGCGACCACACTGGAGTTAATCTTCACATCGGGTCTGCGGACGTAATCCATGTAAGGGAAATACGGTACCGACACAACCCTAAGCGTCCGACCCATTAGGTTCCACACATCGGCTCTAGCTGGAAGTAACAGGTTTTTCTGTAACTGTATACGTCAGCCACTAAGAATATAATCATTATACTCAATATTCTGAGTCAGAAATCTTGATCAAGCTTTCTATGCTAAGAGTAAGTAATGGTCGTCTTGTGTTTAATACAGCCAAATTGATTTTTTTTCTTCTTCTTGGAATACTCAGTTCTAGAGATGTGTAATAAAATATGAGTGAAAGTTACTTTGGGTGCTAATTCAATCCTACTTTTCTACGAATAAAAGTAATGGGATGCGTAGAGTGCAGTACACTATGCCTTGGGCGCACAAAATGAAGAGATATATAACTTTTGTATACTAATATAAACATGTGATTTAGCAATAAAGTAGTTTCAGAACAGTGATTGACTTTCGGATAATAGGCCTATGGGAGTAAACAGGAAAAACTAATGATAATTCATACCTTTGGAAATGTTGAACACGGTTTTGGATGTGTTGTCATTCCAGCGGCCTGCTATTTGGACGCTTGGATCTCCTCCGCTGCAGTATAGACACTTACGGTACACAAGCATATCGTGGCTCATCGCTGTTCCAAGTAAAAACCGAATGTTATAACAAGCCAGCCTTAATGTGCTGAAGAATTGTCAGAAGTACTGAATATAAAATAACGAGTTTTCTCGGTGCTAACTAGGTTTGGCAGATATATCAGGTTGATAGGTTTATTAGGCTCAATTTTGTCTAGATGCTTATTTATTTTCTCAAGCTTTCTGTCCCTTGCATACCGTAATATTGAGATGAATTGTCACTGAGGTTCTGTGACAATTGACAGTGAAACTAGTTAACATTAATGGCAAGACACTGTTACAACAAAACTTGTATAAAGTGTGAGCCAAGCTACTACTTGAATGTGCGTTATTATTTTTCCCTGCAATTTGATGCACAAGCCATACGTTAAGCCCAAAATTACCAAAAATAACATACCTGATTTAGTACAGTTTCGGTGAGCAAAGGAAAGGTATGGTTCATGAATTGGGAAGTGTATTGCGAGGTATATGACGTGAATGGTGTTGCGGAGGCTGGGGTGGAGCAGGACGGCCTCCACTCCTACCTTCCCACCCACGACCACCACCCGGGTTTCAGGCAGCTTCCACAACCCACCACGTTCCACCAGCCTAAAGAAAGAGCAAAGAGAATGTCTGGCTTCAAACAATGTGTGTATGGCGAGAGTACTATTTGTGGGTGATGAATGGGAATCTATAAAGACAATAAACAAGTATTTCAGGACGTATCGCGCCACTAAAATCTGATACGTGGGCCAACCATTGTTATATGTGGGCAACCCTGTAATTGATATTTCTGCACATAACGTCCTTGGCTTTGTGTGTGTGTTTGTGTATGTGTGTGTATGTTTTCCTCATTAAATAACCAGGACAAAACAGTCATAGCTACTTGTGTGTTGACTACAAATACCGGTAAATATATGGTTGTAATTATCTGAAAGGAAAAAGCGTGAAGTTACTGATTTCAGGTTGCAGTGTAAAGTAATCAAAGAGATTCATGGCCGTAGAATCAAGACGGCATATGGGGTGTTGGAGGAAAATGGACTATTTCAATTAACATGGCATTGTCCAATGAAAATAACATATATATTGTAAACACATACGATTGTCCGTAAATTGCCCATATCTTGCCACTTTTCTGTTGGACTGTAATGTGCAGAGGGATGGGAATATCATCACTACCAAGTGCCATCTTTTATGACGTTGGCGAGGATCCTACACATGGGGCCGCTGTGCACCCTGGGTGGAACTGATGCGACGTCCACCCGAGAGCCAAACCAATTCATATATCCCTGCAAGTTGCCGTGACAGTGACCCGAGACTAACCCAGGTAGGGCGCTGTCTACCTACAACAGTGGGATTCTGGATCCTTAAACGTGTGTGTACTCTACTATACTTTCTGGGTCTAAGCAACAACATCAGTAACAACAACAGCAACAATGACAACCCTGCCTAATTGTAATAACAGGATTTTTGGTCACCGTGTAATGATGGGTAATTAGTTACCCAGTGTAGAACTCAGACCTTGTTTTCCTTACCAGTGTAGAACAGGCGGTTGATGTATCACGCCGTAAGAATCAGAGACCTAGAGATTATGCTGCAACCACCCAGCGTGATGCCGGGAATTTATTCCACCAGGGGAATGGTGAGGAACTTTGTCATTTTAAAGATTACGAGAAGTAGGGTAGCGTGATCTTATTAAAGAGTGCGTGAGTAAGAAGATATTAGCACACCTTGCGGGCCTCTCAATCTCACGAAATTCATTCCTCAGAGAATGACATAACTCAAAATCAAAGAGACTTAACCCAATATTTACTAAATAATTTAAAAAAAAGACAACAAAATAAGAAGAATAAAAGAACAGATTACTCTTCGGACTATGAACGAACAGGAGCTGAAAGAAAACTTACTCTTCAAACGGAGAATGACACTAGGCAGACTAAGTATAATTAGGAATTAATAATTTTAAGAGTATGGATCCTCACCATTGAGTTAATATTCAGAAAAAAACGGATACGCATGAATATGAATCTTTACACTTGAAGAAACATTCAGAATGATACGTTCATACACGAATCTTGTAATCTTCACAGCAGAATAAGTACTCAGACTGATACTATCAAACACAAATATAATGATCTTCACAACTGTATATAATAATCAGGTTGATTTACCACATACGAACTTATTAATCTTCACAAACTGAATATAACAATCAGAATTATCATACACGAATGTAATAATCAGAATGATGCCGATTTACGAGGAATATAGTAATCCCGTGGTCTCGGACGGACTCTTCGGGAAGAAGCATTGACATATTACCAACACAGAATATTCTCTCAAGCCTGAATATACAAATTAACTCAGAGGTCATACATAAATTGACACAACATTAAAAAAGGAACTATATAAAAGGATCATTCCTCAAAGGGATCAGTATTCAATATTCTTTGTGGGCTCAATATATGTAGACTCAAAAATCCTATCCAGCTAAACACAGTATACGAAAGGATGGAATATTCTAGTGGACCAGTCAATTCGCACTCGGATTCCGTGAACTAAGAGAGGGGGATTTTAGTGTAAACGGACATTAGGCAGTTAATGCGAGCCAGGCGACTTCACTCACACTCGTTTTGCAAACGATATGAAGGGCATCAGCAATCTGCACGATGGAGATAGGAGCGGTGATCTGATTAATTGGTATAAAAGGAATCAAAGGAAATATTACCAGGTAAACTTACTAATGTCTGTGGGAATTTATAATACACAAAGGGGGGAATTTCGAGAGAGAGTTTGGCACTGACCTACAATATGGAGATAGGAGCGGTGATCTGACTATCTCACGCTCCTCTCGGTCTTTTATAACCTCGGTTAACACAGTATCGAGAATTGGCTATGACTTTGATTAGTCTGCAACATTACAGTAATGTCTTTTCAAAAATTTCCAGGAAATACGAAAAATACACTTACACTCGACACACACACAGAAAATTGACTTAAGATGCTTAAAAATTTTGTGATAAGCGTACGGGAACTTCACCTATATCGAAGCCGAGACGAATGAGAATCTGAACAATTTATAGCCACGCTGGTTATATGGCCCTAAGGTGACTTGCGATGCGAAACTAATAATGCAAATTTCGCGCTTAATTAATGACTATCATCAACAATTATAACTTAAATAACTTTCAATTCACCACTACATAGTTCAAAAAGGGGAATACTATAAACACTGACATATAAATCCCTGGATTAGAGTACGTAGACAGACACTCGCGGTAATTAAACTCTGGCTACGGTTACGATGTTATGCATAACTCGTGGGAACCGGCTGGCCCATATGTACAAAGTCACCCATATTCATATAGATGCTCGATTTAGTTCTATCAATAGTAGAGTTATATTCACACTATGAATACTAACAGAGATTAAATTTGAATATGCAACTTAACAGCTAGACACTGCATTGCGCACATGAAAATATTTAGGTTTTAAGGTCACATTTATATTACTCTTATTCTAACTTATACTGCATTTATACTAACTTATACTACAGTTAGATTACCCTTAAAATTACGGCATTGCATAATTACTACTAATGGCTTAAAAAAGGAAGCATTTTAAAACTTGAACTGTTATAGGAAGCAGCAAATGATGCAAGGTAGACACTGGGAATGCTGACTGAGCCGTCTCAATAACACACATAAATTCCCCAGCTGAGTATATGGACTAATCTATACATGATCAGGTGAGACAAAGGAGGAGACGGAATGGAGAGGGCCTTTAAAAGGTACCGGAGCCGACCCACCCCTGAATCACATCTTTTTTATATTTCTGCCCGGAATCATGCTAAGTCTGTTCTTCGCTCTGCTAAAAATAATTTCATCCGTGCTAAATGTTCCCAACTCTCCAACTCGAACTCTTCTCGCTCCTTTTGGCAATTTGCCAAAAACCTTTCTAACAACTTTACCTCATCATCCTTCCCTCCTCTTTTCTACTCTGATGGCTCTGTAGCTATTTCTTCTACTGATAAAGCAGATCTCTTCGCTCAGACTTTCTTCTCCAATTCTACCTTAGACGATTCCGATGCTGTTCCTCCATCACTTCCCCCCTCAGACTTCCTCATGACTGGCATTAAAATTTCTTCAGCTGATGTATTTTCTGCCATTACTGGTCTCAATACTAAAAAAGCATACGGTCCTGATGGAGTCCCTCCTGTTGTCCTCAAAAACTGTGCTTCTGTGCTTACACCCTGCCTAGGTAAACTCTTTCGCCTTTGTCTGTCAACTTGTACCTTTCCTTCTTGCTGGAAGTTTGCTCTCATTCAGCCAGTCCCAAAGAAGGGTGACCATTCCCAACCTTCTAACTATCGTCCAATTGCTTTAACATCCTGTGTCTCAAAAGTTTTCGAATCAGTTCTTAACAGAAAAATTTTAAAGCATCTTTCCTGTTACAACCTTCTTTCTGATCGTCAGTATGGGTTCCGTCAGGGACGCTCCACTGGCGATCTTCTCACCTACCTTTCAGACTCCTGGTCATCCTCCTTTCGGGACTTTGGCGAAAGCTTTGCCATTGCACTTGACATCTCAAAGGCTTTCGATCGAGTCTGGCATAAATCTTTGATTTCCAAACTGCCCTCCTACGGTTTCTATCCTTCTATCTGTGCCTTCATCTCTAGCTTTCTTTCTGGTCATTCTATAGCTGCTGTTGTAGACGGCCATCGTTCTTCTCCTAGACCTATCAACAGTTGTGTTCCTCAGGGCTCTGTCCTATCACCAACTCTCTTTCTTTTATTCATTAATGACCTTCTAAGCTGTACATCTAACCCTATCCACTCATATGCTGATGATTCCACCCTTCACCTTTCCATTCGGTTCCCGCAACGCCCATTTCAGCAGTTACTTCAGCAAGCAGGGGATGGGGCTATGGCACACCTGGTGCCTGACTTGGCTCGTGTCTCTGATTGGGGTGAAGATAGTCTTGTTATTTTTAATGCATCAAAAACTCAGTTCTTACACTTATCAACCCGACAAGGTCTTCCTCAGGATTGCCTGCCGATGTTTGGTAGTGTCCGGCTCAGTCCTCCATCATCCTTGAACATGCTTGGGGTTTCATTCTCTTGGGATTTGTCTTGGAAAGAACATATTGCATCTCTTGTGAAATCTGCTTCCAAGAGATTGGGTGTGCTGGGCCGACTCCGAACTTTCTTTATCCCTGCACAGATGTTGACCTTGTACACGGGTTTTATTCGCCCGTGTATGGAGTACAACTCTCAT
>JAGKTI010005317.1:21532-45678 GCA_018397915.1 Birgus latro | reverse complement strand
TGTGTTTCTGTGTGTGTGTGTGTGTGTGTGTGTGTGTGTGTGTGTGTGTGTGTGTGTGTGTGTGTTTGTGTGTATGTGTGTGTGTGTGTGTTTACCTAATTGTATTTACCTAATTGTGATATACAGGAAATGAGCTACGCTCGTGGGGTCACGTCTCTGTTTCTCAGTAAGTCAAATTTTGCCTTAAACTCATTTAAGATTTTAGACTGGACGATTTCTTTGTCCAGGCTATTGCACAGGTCTATCCATCTATAAGGAAAACTATATTTCTTGATGTCCTTCGAGCAGCTTGGCTTCTTTAGTTGCATTCCATGTCCTCTTGCTGCTCTCTCATCCCACACAACTAGATTTTCTCTGTCAATTTTATCTACTCCTATCATGGTCCTGAACACTGCATTCATGTCGCCCCTCTCTCTCCTTTCTTCTAAGGAAGGCAAATCCAGCCTTTCCAGCCTCTCTCTGTACGGCAAATCTGCCAGACTGGGGACCATCTTGGTTGCTGTTCTTTGTGTTCTCTCAATCTTGGTTATATCTTTCTTTTTTGTGTGGGGACCACACTACTGCTGCATTTCTAACCTGGGCCGGATCATGGCCACTATCAATTTTTTCATCATCTCCTTATCCATGTAATGAAATGCCACTCTTATATTGGTCAAGAGTTTATATGTCTCTCTCACTATCTTATTTATGTGCTTTTCAGGTGACAAACTATCCTGGACCAGCACTCCCAAATCTTTCTCTTCTCTCACTTTTCTAATTGGTTCATTACCCATGAAATAATTCAGTGATGGCCTCTTGGTACTTTTACCCATTTCCAATATTTTACTTTTGCGTTGAATTTCATTTCCACATCCGGCTCCAATCATGTATCCTATCCAGATCCTCCTGTAGCATTTTACAGTCCTCTTCAACCTCTACCTTTCTCAAGATCTTTGCATCATCAGCAAACAGGCTTGCGTAGCTGTTCACTCCATCTACCACATCGTAACCATATAACCAAACCATACGTGCTCCCTACGTGTCAACAAGTGGGTTGGTGGAGGGTTAGTGCCCCTCCCCGTAAAAAAAAAATAACTCAAAGTCAAATGGCCACCCCTTATGGGATTATGGTGTCTGGCAATAGATAGATAGATAGAAGAACATTACTGGTGCCAACACCGAGCCCTGTGGGAGACCACTTGTTACTTCCCTCCATCCAGATGTCCCGTCCTTTATTACTGTCCTCATTTGTCTGTCACTCAAAAAATCTCTCATCCTTTCCAGGAGGCTTCCCTTCAGTCCTCCTATATACTCTAATTTCCATAATAGTCTCTTGTGGGGTACCTTGTCGAAGGCCTTCTCTTGCAGTCCCGTGGGACCCAGGTTCGAATCCTCGCTGGTGCAGGGAACAGTTTAAGGATTTGAATTTCATTAAATCAGGCTTTACTGATCTACCAGAAGACCCACCGGCATGTCGTAAAAATAACCCCGCTAATACCAATACACCAGTCCTGTATGAGACAGCCCTAGCATGTATTCAATATGGATGGTGGGTGTTAGCGCCAAAGTGGTGACATGTAGAGGTGTATGGTATGTAGTAGGATGACTGGGCCTTGATAGCAGGCTGTAAAGCCTATGCCCAGAGTTGGACACATAAAAAAAAAAAAAAAAAAAAAAACGCTCTTGAGTAAAAGCTCAACAAGTTGGAAACACGTGACCTTCCAATTCTGAATCCAAACTGACTTTCAGTCAAAATATTCATCTCTTCCAGATATTTTATTCATCTATCTTTCAGGATTCTCTCACTCAATTTTGCAACCATGCTGGTTAGGGACACTGGTCTATAATTCAGGGGCTTTTCCTTGTTTCCTCCCTTATAGATTGGCACCACATTTGCCCTCTTCCATTCCCGAGGCACTTTCCCCTCTTCCAAGGAGCACACAATTAAATTGTGAATCTTATCCGCCAGTTGTTCTCTGCATTCCTTCAGCATCCAATTAGAGATTCCATCCAGTCCTGGGGCTTTCCTTACATCTTGAGTTCCCAGTAACTTATACACTTCCTGCACTTCCACTTTTATATCTTTTATCACTACATTTCTAATCACTCCCTCTCCTTCCACAAACTCCCTTTCCTTAGTGAAAACCGATTGGAAACATTTGTTCATTACTTCAGCTTGCATTACTGCATCCTTATAGACCTCTCCTTCTACTTTCAGTTTGGTGATTCCTTCCCTTTGCTTCAATTTGCCATTAACAAATCTATAAAACAATTTGGGTTAATCCTTACATTTGTCAATTATACCTTTTTCAAAGTTCCTTTCTTCCTCTCTACGTATTCTTGTATATTCATTTCTAGTCCATTTATATTCTTCCTTTGTTCTGTTATTACCTCTCTTTCTCCGTTTGTTCCATGCAGTGTCCCTCTCTTTTTTTGCTGTCATACACCTTATATTAAACCACACCTTTTTCCTGTTTTCTTTCCCCCTTACTCTTGGCACATATTTTTCCACTCCCAAATTATAGAGGTCTAGAAAGATATCCCACTTCCTCTGTATCTCTCTTGTTTCTCTGAATTTTCTCCAACCCACATTTTGGAAAAATTTTCTCAATTCTGCAAAGTTTGCTTTCCCAAAGTTGTATCTTCCTTGCCTATAAAGCTCATCTCTTGGCACCACGTTCCCTATTATCACCTGGAATTCAATGACCACATGATCACTTTTTCCTATAGGACACAGATATTTCAAAGATTCAGTTACATCAGGTTCTTTGGATAGTAGCAAATCTAATCTTGCTGGTGTGTCATCACCTCGGAATCATGTCTCTTCTTTGACCCATTGCGTCATAACATTATTCATTGCTATACTGTATTTAACAATTTAGTGCCCCATGAATCTTCACTGCCTCCTGAGTCCCATTCTTCCCAGTTCACCTCTTTACAATCAAAGTCACCCTTAGGATTATATTGCTGCTTTTCTCAATCACTTTCTGTAGATAAATAATCATGTCTGACAACATCTGGTATTCATCATCATTCCATACTCTTGTCTTAGGGGGAACATATACCACTGCCATATCTCTCTTACCATTCTCCCGAGGTTCTAATTTCATATTTATCACTTTGGCCCTGCCCTCTCCCATTTCCACAGTATCTACATTTATGTTGTCCTTCACTGCTATCATCACTCTTCCTCCCATTTTTTCTTTTCTGTCTCTTCTCCATAATTTATATTTCCCATCTCCCATATGAATATCAATATCTTCTTTCAATTTAGTCTCTACAAAGCACATAACATCAGGTTCATTTACCCCAAAAAAATCATTGATTTCTAACCTTGCCGATATTAGTCCATCAATGTTTGTGTACGCCACTTTCAAACTTTTTTCATTTTTTTTATACTCTCTTCTCTCCTTCCCTCCGTCAGTACCACTTTCTCAATTTCTGATCCATGACTCTCCAACAGAACACTGTCTTCTCTTCCTCCATTCTCTACTCGTTTTTTACTAACTCCTTTAATTTAGCTCTTTCTTCTTCATTTGCATCTCTCCTTATCCATACATTTTTAAACCCCTCTTTATCTGACAATTTCCACGTTCTATTTATGATTTCATTCACCATTACCTGGGACTTAAACATTACCTTCAATGGCCTTGCCCCACCTTCCTCGTACTTTCCAAACCTAAACACTTCTTCAGTCTCTTCTTGGGCCTCATTGTTACCCTCCATAAGCACTGATATTATTTCTTTAACCTTGCTCAGCTCTTCTCTTTCTGATCTTACTGTCATACGTTTTTCTTTCATTCACAAGATTATCACACATTTTTTTCTTGTCTGCTACATCCTTGACCATAGATTCTCTACTTCTTAGTACCCTAACCACTTCCTTCTTCACTTTTTCCTTGCTTTGTTATTCTATGATCTTCAAATTTACATTTCCTTCCTCTTGAATTTTCTTCCACTCCTTATGTTGCTCCTTGATTTCCTTAATACTGTATGCTCATCTTGCATCCTCGATTTTGATTCGTACTCATCTAGTTTACTTTTCATTCTGTCCCTTTCTTCTTCCAATCTCTTATTCTCCCTCTTGAGCAGTTTTATTTCATTTGAGGCAGATTCAGGTTCTTTTTCTTGTTCATCACAACATGTGCAAACTTTTTCCAGTTTACTCTGTAGGACTTTGATCTCTCTCTCTTGTTCTAAGGTCCATTCCTGCAACTCTGTAATTATTTCCTATACCTTTTTTAACTCCTGGACATTCCTCTCTGCCGTTTTCTCTACTCCTGCTATTCTAGTTTGTTTCAGCCTTTCACTTCCATTACATACATCATCCTCAGAGAAGCCCACAAATTCCCCCTTGCCAGTTGTAAACAATCGTCCGTCTCTCTCCGCCATGATGCAACCATATGGAAACTTTCTTTTTCACTGTATCTTGTATTTTTATGGCCGAAACCTGCGGTTTCCTTTAACTAATATCTGACGGGACCACCACTCATGCACTCAACCACATAATCACAATAGGCTAGTCTCCTTTTTGCCGCTGATTTGTGTGTGTGTGTGTGTGTGTGTGTGTGTGTGTGTGTGTGTGTGTGTGTGTGTGTGTGTCCAAAGCAGTGCACCCAAAAAGTGAGGCCAGAGGTGGCTATTGTTAACGTTTTTGTTTTACTGTCAATATCATTATGCATTAATTTCTTACTGCAGCGTGTTGACAGCTATATTCTTTTAACATATCCTAGTCTTCTGTGTTTTTATTAGCAGTGGAACCAAGAGTGTTAAGCATGAAATCAGCATCTCAGTAACTGCTAGTTAAGAATGACGGGTGGGATCAGGGATGGTAGGGGTATGGGGGAGATTTAGGAGCTGGGAGTGGAGGAGGGTGTAGCTTGTTTCATACCCTCCTCTCCTCTTCCCTGGGTATACTGGGGTAGGAAAGGGGCACCCCTGGGCAAAAATTAGTGATTATGAGTGTACATCTTTTTTCATTTCTAACTACATACAGTATTTCTCTTTACAGGTACAAAAATAAATGATACTGTAGTTGAACATAAAAAATTACTGCAACACAGTACTGTACTGTACTGCACAGTACATCAAGAAGCAAGTCGTAATATAATGGGTCCACAGAAAACAGGGTATTGTGAGGTAAACTAGTCTGCGATAGTGTCGCTGCACCTCATCTTCGATACCATCGTATTTCTTTTGCTATTTTTTGAGTCTTAGGGTATTTTTCCCATCATTTTCAAGCAACGGACTTTTCAAGCAACGGACACTCGTTCCCCACTATTAGTCCATTGATTCGAGGGTCGACTGTACTGTATAGGTATACAGCATACTGTATGTACAGAATTCTATCTACCTATCTATTGCCAGACGCCTCAATCCCACAGAGGGTGGCCACAAACAAATCGCCTCCATGTCGCTCTGTCCTCCGCCATTTCACTACCCCACTCCCACCTCACACCCCCCTCTCTCATAAACCTCTCCACTCCATCCCTCCATCTCATTCTCGGCCTCCCCCTCCCTCTCGCCCCCTCCACCTCACTCACATACACTCTCCTCGTCAGTCTTTCACTATCCATCCTCTCCACATGCCCAAACCACCTTAACGTGTTTCTCCCAACGCTTCCTATCACGTCCACAACCACACCACAACGCTCCTTCACTTCCTCATTTGTCAGTCTGTCTCTCCATGTGACTCCACATGCTCCTCTCAAATAACTCATTTCCACTGCTCTCACTCTTGACTTCTGTCCTTCCAACAGGGTCCAAGCTTCACTTCCATATGTCAGAGTTGGTATCACAATACTGTCATGTAACAACTTTTTCACTTCCATGCTCACTTCCCTGTTTCTTATCACTGCTTTCAACGAACCAGCAACCTTCCTTCCCTGCTGCACCCTTTTGAGCACTTCACCCTCCAGACTACCATCCTTACTCATCACACTGCCCAAGTACTTAAATGCACTCACATTCTCCATATCCTTCCCATCCAATTTCACTGTACATTCACTGGCCTCACTTCTCTCAAAGACCATCACTTTACTCTTCCCTACATTCATCTTTAGATTCCGTTTCTTACACACTCTCCCAAACTCATCTACTAAGCCTTGCAGCTCCCTTTCATCTTCGCTCAACAACACAGTATCTTCTGTAAACAACAGTACAGGGAGTTTCCAAACACTGCCCTCTCTCACTAGGGCCGCTCCAACATCCACTGCCCAACCTTGTATCTCTTTTATAACCCCATCCATGTACAGATTGAACAACCATGGAGACATGACACATCCTTGTTTCAATCCAACCTTCAAATGGAAAGATTCACTCAGTTTGCCATCCACACGCACTGCAACCTTAGCACTCTCATACATACTCTTCATTGCTTTCAACAACTTCCCATCCACTCCATATATTCTTAATACCTTCCACAATCCTTGTCTATCCACCCTGTCATGCTTTCTCCAGATCCATGAAGGCTGCATACAACTTCTTGCCCTTCTCTAGAAACTTTTCCACTAAGGATCTAAGAATGAATATCTTGGTGGAAAAATTGCAGGAGAGCTCCCATTAGCAAATTATCAAAAATTTTATGACAGGGATCATCTGTCATACTGTAATTGTAAATCCATTTATGACATACAGATTCTGGAGAAATACTGGTATCATTTATGTTACTAAAGACTGTATAATTCATTACGGACACCCACATTCTGCAAAAATAACATGTTATTCAAGAGGACGAAGTCAGGTTTGTTGATGTTTGTGGTGACATCCTACACAGAGCAATGTGTCGGGAAGCCGACAAGCATCCCCTCAGGCAGATGTAAGCAGACACGCAGCTGTTGTAGGTGTGGAGGCAAGTACACCTGCTGGATGTGAGTTTAGAGTGAAACACGGACAGAAGAGAAAGAGTAGAGAATTCGATGTCGATTCTATGTATAGCTGTGGGCAATAAATATGGGGAGGTGGAATAAGGAAGGGAGGTTGAGAGAAAGTAAGTGTAAATGGAAGGGTAAATGGAAGGAGGAGAGAGATAGAGAGAGGAGTAATGATGGTGTTGGTTAGTTGTTTATACAGACAAGTGTTGGCTAGGCAGTTCAGACCGTGAGAGCGTGTGCTGACTAGGGAGCTTTGCGGCGTGGGAAACCAAGCTGACGCGGCGATTCTGCCAGGGCCTCTACGGTGGATGACGCGGGTGACGTGTGGATGAGGGCGGTGGATGAGTGGATGAGACCATCACCCACCTCGCAACCATGTGACCTGCTGGTGAACATCGGCAACCCTTGAGGCCAGAATGGGGCACAGACCTCAGTCGGGACTTGAGGCTGAGCAGAGCGCTGTGTGACATCGTGACGGGAGGACGCAGCTTGACGTAGCCTGGCGCGGGAGACACGTCGCGAGGGACGTCGCTGTGTAGCCGAGAGTGAAAGTTCCAGAGGGACGACATGAGAGCACTTCTGTTAGTAGTGAGCAAAAGTACATGCTTGTGGTAATCGCAGGTACAACTGGCTAACAGTGCTATTATATTTGTCTGTCGTCTGGGACTGGTAAAAAGGACTCCTAGTTAGAAACGGAAGGAGCAAAGTCTTTAAATGTTTAAATGTGTTTTTCTTGTATTAATGTAATAGTGTAACTTTATATATATATAAGAGAATAAAGAGAGTGCTTTACTTATAACAGCACTAGTAATTATTATAGGATTATATATATAAGATTGCTTTTAAAGCAGAGAACTTTTATAAGGGCTTTGATTTATTAATATAGTGTTAGTAATAAAGTGAACTGAGTGCGGTTTCAAGCACGGAACTTTATATGAAGTGAAATGAGGTGGTAAATACCTCAGAATTTTATGTAAATATTTTGTGAATACTTTTTTGTAATTAAAGCCTAGAAAAGCCATATCATTTTTTCACTTCTTCCAGTTCCCAGTTCTAAGTACATGTGTGTAGTGGCGTGTAGTGAAGCCACAAGTCGCACGTTGCCAGTGTCTGGATGAGTTCACACTACCACAGTATTAAATACGGGAGGATAATATTCCCGAGATAAATATCATTTCGGCACCTAGGCAGCGGTGCGACATTTGGTAGCAGCGGTGGGGATATACTTATATTAATTGTTATTCCCAACTCTAAATAATTAAAGGAAACAACTTAAGGGAACTGGAAGGAAGAAATAGTGAATAGTGAATATTTTTTCTTCTTTTTTAATTTGTTCTGTAAATGAGTGATTTTGATTGGGAGGGAGATCTAAACCCAGATGAGGAATTACTTGATTCAGACGATTCTGACTCGGTTTCTGTTGGTTTTGGCTTTGTTTCTGACGATCCTGACACAGAAGACTCTGACAAAATGACTTCAACACCTGTTAATCCTCACCCTTCGAGTACTACTGGGGGAGATATTGCACAATTATCTCAGCAATTATCCCAGGCCATCTCAGATAATAGTAAGAATCCCATACAACAATTGGGGGCCATGAAATATTTTTGTAGTTCAAAATTTCGCTCCTCACCAGAATATCCAGGAAAACGATTGGAGCCAGATGTTATGATCTGGTTAAGTGACATAGAGATGAGGACCAATGATGATTCGAAATGGACTACGAAGGGGAGAATGGAGGTGGCTAGGACATTTTCACTCGGTCCTGCGCAAGAGATTATGGAGATTTTAATCCGGGACTCTCATGAGGACTGGGATAGGTTCAAAGATCGTGTGCGGGAACAATACTCGACTGAGGAAAGTCTAGAAACGTTACACCGGGAGTTACTTACGGCGAAGCGGAACCCCAGGGAAATTCCAATTCACTACTTCTACAGGTTACAGAGCCTGGGGGATAGGATTGTTACATTACGTGACACTTTCCGGGAATCAGTGGATCTTATCATTGTTAATAATTTTTTGGACATGTTTCCTAAGCAGTATGTTGCACATATTCCACAGAGCAGGTACCGTAACCCAGTAGAGATAGCGAAGGAAGGAGTCAAGTGGGCAGAGAAGACAAATTCGCCTCTGTCAGAAGAAAATGCATTGAAAGAAAGAAGACAGGGAACGATTGCTAGTGTGAACCCAAGTGCAGGCAGTGTTAGTGCGTCGCCTAGGCCAAAGGTTCAGCCGAACACTCGGGCGAGAAATCGTACGAGTGCGAGTGGCGGCACAGACATTCATCAAAGTTCACGCGGTGCCAGTTCCCGTGACAATAATGATTGCCATAGGTGTGGGAAGCCAGGGCACTTCGCTAAACGGTGTCGTGCGGACAGGCCCCTCCAACGGGGGAAATATGATCATTTGTCACAGGAGCAGAGGAAAAGGATTAAATGTTTTCGTTGCTCCATGACGGGACATCATGCTGAGCACTGTGCGGTCCGTGTAGATAATCCTGGACAGTCAGTAGCTAGATGCAGGGAATGTCAGAGTACTACGCATAGTACAGATCAGTGTAATTGGAAAAGGACTCAGTCACCCGAGGACGAAAAAAAAAAAGCCGGACGAATCGGGTTGGGGAACTTAGTCATTGCCACAACGAGTGATGGAGTAGTGAAGTTGGCGGTGGTAAGAGCTATGTGTGGGAATTTACATTGTGAGATACTTCTGGATACAGGAGCTTGTAAACCTTTGATTAGCCAACAGACCTATGAAATTGCGTCAGGGCCTGATACCTTATCGAGGCGGTGGGTTGGTGTCCGCTAGCAGTGATGCAATGGACATATTGGGATTGGTGAATTTCCAGGAAGAACTGGTGAATTTCCAGGTAGAATTAGGTGATAGGAAATATGATCAGGAATTTGTGGTAGTGAGGGATTTACCCTCAGCCGTTTCCATAATTTTGGGAGTTGGTTTCATATTCGCACATAGCCTAAGTATCACTGCCAACCCACTATGTACAAAAATCGGGGAAGAGGAACTTGATTTGGTGACCGAAGGAGGGAGTGTTTCTCGTGTAGAGTTCAATCCTTCCTTTGTGATAAATGAAACAGTTCCTTCATCCGAGGAAAATGAGGAAGCGGATTTTGTGACAAGTCAGTGTGTCACAAATGAGACAGACATTCTGGAACCTCACACATATGGAGCAATAACGTTAAAGACAGCGTTAAGTGGGTGGGAGGTAGGAATGTTTATGCCAAACACTGGTAGTTCGATTGCAGCAGTGTTGTGGCCCGGCATTGTAAGTCCAGTGGATAATGGGGCAACAGGGGAAGGAACATGTTTTACTGTTGCGTATGCGAATTTAACCCCTGACCGGATATTTATAGATGGAGAATTTAAGGTAGGTACTGTATCCCCTTATGAAGAAGTCAGGTGGGGAGAGGAAGTGAGTCCAGAGGAAGATCAGATCACTAGTGTAATGAGTGAGGATAGACTCCGGAAACTGTACACGGAAGTAGATCAGATAACCATTCCTTCGAGCCGAGAAAATGAAGCATTAAAAAGGCTAATAAGGAAATACCCAAGTGTGTTTGCACTTCCCGAGGACCCGCTTACGACCTCACCCTACTTCTATCATCACATATGTGCGGATGGACCGGTAGTAAACCGTAGGCCATACCGTATACCGACAAAGTGGCATGATCAAGTACGTAAGCAACTTGAGGATTTACGTAGACAGGGGATTATCAGGCCTTCTCGTTCACCTTATCCTTCACCACTGGTTCCAGTAGTTAAGAAGGATGGTGGTTTGCGGATCTGCTTAGATTTTAGACATTTAAATAAGCAGATAGTTACAAATCCTTACCCTTTGCCAAATATTGAGCATATTCTTTCACAGTTAGGTGAGAATAAGTACTTCAGTAATTTAGACTTGAAGCAGCGTTACCACCAGATATCTTTGGATGAGGAGTCTAAGCCTCTTACGGCTTTTTCCTCACCTGAAGGGCACTGGGAGTACTATAACCTTCCTTTTGGATTAAAAGATGCGCCGGCTTCTTTCCAGCGTATAATTAATGAAGTCATGATTGGTCTCACGGGAAAGATAACCCATTCTTTTTTGGATGACGTTATCATTTATGGGAAGACGTTTGATGCTCATGTACATAACCTAGATGAGGTCTTGGGACGTCTTGAAGGGGCAAAGGTAACTATTAAATTGCCAAAGTGTAGTTTCTTTAAACAGGAAGTATCCTTTTTAGGTCATGTCATCACCACTGAGGGATTACGCCCTCAGCCAGAGAAAATCTGTGCAGTCCAAGATATTGCGGTTCCTAGTACTTTGAAAGAACTCCAGAGTTTCTTGGGGTTAGTGAATTATTAATGCCAGTTTGTGGAAAATTTCTCCCAGATAGCGGCACCACTCACAAAACTTACTCGTGGGAAAAGAGATGTGAAGAACACACAACAGAGTGCGTTTTGTGAGCTTAAACGGAGGTTAGCGGAAGATGTATTGCTAGCTTTTCCTCGTTTTGATAGACCTTTTGTGTTGACTACGGACGCCAGCGGTACGGCGATTGGCGGAGTCTTGCAACAGAAAGATGATCAAGGGTTCCTTCGGCCATTAACTTTTTTCAGCCGTGCTCTAAACAAGGCAGAGTTGAACTATGCTACGATAGAGCAGGAAGCGCTGAGCATTGTTTATGGGTTGAAGGTGAACAGACCGCTTATCTTGGGTTATGAGATATTGATTCAGACCGATCATCGACCTCTTACTTGGCTGTTTAATGTAAATGCGGCTTCAGGGAGGATTGCAAGATGGCAAATCCAGGTAGCCGAATATGACATCAAGGTTGAATATTTACCAGGGCAACAGAATGTCATAGCAGATGCTCTATCCCGTTTGAGAACGACTCAGTCTAGTGATGAAGTTGCACTACTTGTGAGTTCAGGCACTGTGGAAATAGACACAATAGATTGGGATGTCACTGAGATAAGGCGACAGCAAGATGCACACCCAGTTTGGGGTAGATTAAAGAGTTATTTGCGGAATGAGACTACGGAGATACCAAAATTGCCAGCAAAGTTAGACTGCTTTCATTTGTTGCCAGACGGTTTGCTCTATAAGAAGGTGAGTCGGTCATTTGGCATAGGGGAAGTATTCCAAATTGTAGTCCCAGAAGATAGCGTTCATTCTGCATTTAGACTTGCTCATTGCTTACCGTTATCTGGTCATGGTGGAACCAAGATTACTTTAACTCGCGCGAGACGGTTTGCATACTGGCCTCAGATGGAGAGAGATGTCGTGGAATTTTGCAAACAGTGTACCCAGTGTACACGTTCGAAGCGTTCGGGGGACGCCCCAGGCCCGCTTCTCCGTTTCCCCGATGTCACTGCCCCATGGGTCAGGTGTCACATGGATCTGATTGGTCCACTAAATAGATCAGAGGAAGGGCATTATTATGTCTTAACTTTCATTGATGCGATGACTCGATTTCTCGTCACGGAACCATTAAAGTCTAAGTCTGCCGAAGAGGTGGCTAGAGTGTTTGTGGAGCGAGTCATTTATGTTTACGGAACTCCACAACAATTAGTCACGGATCGGGGAACTGAATTTGTTAACAAGGTGTTTCAGGAATTGGCACGNTCGCGGAACCATTAAAGTCTAAGTCTGCCGAAGAGGTGGCTAGAGTGTTTGTGGAGCGAGTCATTTGTGTTTACGGAACTCCACAACAATTAGTCACGGATCGGGGAACTGAATTTGTTAACAAGGTGTTTCAGGAACTGGCACGGTTGTTGCATATGAAATATGTTTTTTTTTTTTTTTTTTTAATGCAAGGAAGAAGGAACCAAAGGCCACGGGCCTGCATACTGTTCCTTCCAAGAAAAAGCAAAAACAGTACAAAACATTACTCCTTATCACCCATCCTCTAATGGATTGGTGGAGAGGGCAAATGGCACCATCATACAAATAATACGAACTATGGTAGATCAGAACACTAATCACTGGCATAGAATGGTACCAGTTGCTATGATGGCTTATAACTCTGGATATAATCGGACTATCTGTGATTCCCCTTACTTCTTGCTGTTTCTCAGGGACCCACAGGTGCCTTATCATGTAGTGCAGGACCCATCTTTGAAGTACAACCTTGAGGATATGCCTAATTTATTTGCCGCCATCGCAACAAAGGTTTTCGAAAGATGCCAGGACTTTCTCGATTGTGCGAGCACAGAGAACGAGAACAGAAGGGCAAAGCGATGTATAATGAAACCACTTATGGTAGGGGACCGTGTCTATGTGAAGACTGTTCCTGCCTGGGGGGTGGCAAGGAAATTGCAACCTTTGTTTTCAGGGCCCTATCGTGTAGTTGATCGGGTAAATGATGTTGTTATCAAGGTTCGTCCTATACAGGGGGGGAAAGTAACCACTTTACACACTGACAGGGTGAAGGTGGTCAAGGAGGAGTGTATTACGAAGAAGCAAAATCGTAATGCAAGAATGGCTTATCCTATTCATGAAGGTGGAGAGACTGGGGATGAAGGGGAAGGTGCAGGTGAGGAAATAAATGAGGAAGAAGGTATCCCAGGGCCTGTAATTGACTTCAGTTTGCCTCCTCCACAAGTAAGTCAGGCTACAGGTAATGGTGGAACTGGCAACTTGGCGGATTTGCTGCCAGCCGCCACTGAGTCAGGGCCAGTCACCACTCCCTCACACTCCACCACCTTGTAGATACAGTCTGCGGTCACATTCTAGTGTCCCAGACTACCCGTTGTGTATGGATAGACCTATTGAGTATCAGACTGCACGAGCAGAGGCACCTGGTGTGACTGAAATGCAGATTGAAGTGACTGAGGACAACACAGGAGACATGGAGTTTTTACTAAGTGAATAAATGATAGTCAGGTAAATTTGTGGTTATAGTTTTACAAATCTCTTGCAGATGATTGCTTGGGTTTGGGTGAGTCCATCCCAATTGGAATCGACAGGACCACGAGAGGAAACACCTGCCAACTTGGGATTGGTGTTTTCACCTGCGGGTCGTTTGATGATTACAGGAAATAACTATGTAGTTCCAGTTGTACTTAATAAGGAGGAGTTGTTCCAACCTTTACGTGTTGCTCGCGACTTGAGTGATGCCATATTGTGGAATATAGGCGACATGGATAATGGCAGCGCTCTAGTTGCTTCATTACGGAATACTGTGCATGCATTTCAAATTGAATTTGATGCTCGCTATCAGGATTTGAGCAGTTATATAGACTATCTCATGTCAGATCATCCATGGAGTCGTCACTCCAGACGGGGTGCGATCGACATATTGGGGCAGTTTGCCAATGTTTTGTATGGAACAGCTACTCAACAACAGGTTGATGACATTCATGCTAGATTAGGGAGCCTTGAGATGATGTCAGAGAAGGAGAGGTCAGTATTAAATATTCATTCCAAGGTATTGAATAGTACAATCAGAAACGTGTCACACATGCAGGCAGCACTGTTGAAGATACAGAAGGCTGCAAATATTTCTTACAGTATCATACGACTGTATTCATTGAAGACCTTGGAGTTGGAGAATGAAGTAAAGATGTATGAGGCTTTGTTTAACCTTCAACTCGCCCTGTCTGACATCATAGCTGATCATTTTAGAATTAAGTTGGGTATTCAGGAAATGCTCCAGGCTAGGCTGAGTCTAGATATTGTCCCTAACGAAATCTTGTTGGAATTATTGGGGAATATCTCACTCAGGGAGCCGGGTCTACTTTTCCCAGCGAGGCCAGAATATCTAGCATTGTATCGTGACATCATCAAAGTTGTACCTCGAGGTTACATGTCAGCTGTGTGCTTTTACTTACTAATACCAGTGTTGGGTGACCCTTCTGATGTATTTGACATCTTTAGGATCACCTCACTTCCTTACAGTGTGCCTGCTACGGAGGTCTACGTGAGAGTACTTCACCAGTATAACTTCTTTGCTTTCACGGAAGACCGCCTCCATTATGTGCTGTTTCAAGATTTCGCCAGTTGCAGGGACCACCAGGACTTGGTGATCTGTGAACCTTTGGGATCCGTCTATCATGTCGCGACCCCATCCTGTGAGAGTGATTCTTTTCTCAACAGAAACAATGCCACTAAGCTCTGTAGGAAAGAAATCTTAACTTCATTCTGTCCAGTTTTTGTGAAGCTGAAAAATTACTGGTGCTACTCTACAGCCCAACCTTTGTATTTCACGTTGAAGTGCGCGGTGAACCCTATAAGAAAAAACGTGCAAGTTGTTAAGGGAGTAGGGAAATTGGTCTTGGGAGATGGCTGTAGTGCCCACAGTGAAGCCTTGACCCTTCCTGCTTATGCAACTCTTACTGTAGAAACTAAGCTAACTGTTTACCCCCATCTCCTAAACCTCAGTATCTCACTCACACATGCTGAACTTACAGCTATCAAGGACTTACCCACTCTAGGACCTAACCTTAACATTACTCCTCTGTTTCTGGATGACCTCCTTAAATATCAAAGTCAGTTGCAATTGATTGAACCTCTCAAACCTTTCGGTTCCTCCACCTTTTTCTGGTACTATGTCCATGCTGGAATAGCTTTCTTTCTGGTTCTCCTGTCCGCATATATCCTTTATAAGTGTTACACTACTGGCTGTGGGTGTACATGTTGCAGACTTGAGTCCATACTCAGACGTCGACGTGCACGGAACCCCGCCATGCCATACTCACGACGAGGACGTGTAACTTCACTTTGGGGGGAGAAATGTCGGGAAGCTGACAAGCATCCCCTCAGGCAGATGTAAGCAGACACGCAGCTGTTGCAGGTATGGAGGCAAGTACACCTGCTGGATGTGAGTTTAGAGTGAAACACGGACAGAAGAGAAAGAGTAGAGAATTCGATGTCGATTCTATGTATAGCTGTGGGCAATAAATATGGGGAGGTGGAATAAGGAAGGGAGGTTAAGAGAAAGTAAGTGTAAATGGAAGGGTAAATGGAAGGAGGAGAGAGACAGAGAGAGGAGTAATGATGGTGTTGGTTAGTTGTTTATACAGACAAGTGTTGGCTAGGCAGTTCAGACCGTGACAGCGTGTGCTGACTAGGGAGCTTTGCAGCGTGGGAACCAAGCTAACGCGGCGATTCTGCCAGGGCCTCTACAGTGGATGACGCAGGTGACGTGTGGATGAGGGCGGTGGATGAGTGGGTGAGGCCATCACCCACCTCGCAACCATGTGACCTTCTGGTGAACATCAGCAACCCTTGAGGCCAGAATGGGGCACAGACCTCAGTCGGGACTTGAGGCTGAGCAGAGCCCTGTGTGACATCGTGACGGGAGGACACAGCTTGACGTAGCCTGGCACGGGAGACACGTCGCGAGGGACGTCGCTGTGTAGCCGAGAGTGAAAGTTCCAGAGGGACGACATGAGAGCGCTTCTGTTAGTAATGAGTAAAAGTACATGCTTGTGGTAATCGCGGGTACAACTGGCTAACAGTGCTATTATATTTGTCTGTCGTCTGGGACTGGTAAAAAGGACTCCTAGTTAGAAACAGAAGGAGCAAAGTCTTTAAATGTTTAAAAGTGTTTTTCTTGTATTAATGTAATAGTGTAACTTTATATATATAAGAGAATAAAGAGAGTGCTTTACTTATAACAGCACCAGTAATTATTATAGGATTATATATATAAGACTGCTTTTAAAGCAGAGAACTTTTATAAGGGCTTTGATTTATTATATAGTGTTAGTAATAAAGTGAATTGAGTGCGGTTTCAAGCACGGAACTTTATATGAAGTGAAATGAGGTGGGAAATACCTCAGAATTTTATGTAAATATTTTGTGAATACTTTTTTGTAATTAAAGCCTAGAAAAGCCATATCATTTTTTCACTTCTTCCAGTTCCCAGTTCTAAGTACATGTGTGTAGTGGCGTGTAGTGAAGCCACAAGTCGCGCGTTGCCAGTGTCTGGATGATTTCACGCTACCACAGTATTAAATACGGGAGGATAATATTCCCGAGACAAATATCATTTCGGCACCTAGGCAGCGGTGCGACAAATGGGTCAGTTAAGACCTGAAACATATTCATCCCCTAACCATTAATGTCTGTTAGATAGGTTGTGTTACTTTATGTTCGGTCATACTGTATTAGGTTAGGTTAATACAGACGAACAATTAGTGACGTAATGACCTTGAAGTCAAATCAGTCTACAAGTCCTACAGATTGGGTGGCTGCCTGCCATGGTTTGCATGTACTGTAAAAGTAGTGGTTTTACAGTTCATAACTTCAAAATTATATCATTCAGCAACTTTTAAAGCTATAAGGATGATAATTATGTTAATGTTTAGAGAAAAAAATGCAACTGTGAATTTCATGCATGGCAGCTCTTCTGCAGTTTCACCTTCTTGCCCCATGGGGTTCGGTTATTTGTCCACCAGACCTATCCTATACCAAAATTGGAGAAAGACTATACAATCTTCAGCCACAGAAAACTTGCAACATACCATAATGCATAGGCTACTGCTCCTTAATTAATGATCTACCGACATTAAATTAGCGCTACAAGCATTTAACCACTTAGCCGCGGGCTGTCACTTTCGCGACGTTCAGTGGCGATGGGTCGAGCCATGGGCCGTCAGTTGGGTGCCTCTGTTTTCTTTTTAATTAGCCGGGGCCTTCAAAATATATATGAAAAAATGTAGGAGAGTCCTGAGTGCTATTTATATCACTCAGGCTAGTTTGGGCCTATATATTATAAAAATAAGTCAGAGCGCGAATTGCCACCGGCTGGAAGTGCCAGGACCACCTCACACAACCCTGCAGTATAGAGGTTAATCAATAATTAGCTACAGGTACACATATGCTCTACTTCAAGCAGCAGAAGCACCTTACTAGATCAGCTTTTCATCTTCTTAATAGTCTGTTACACTGGCTTTTTCGGGGGGTGGCAAGTGATAATTTTACGTTAAATCACTCTACATCCCAAGATTTGAGCAAGTTTTTGCAAATGCGCCAGTACAAACGTCGGTGAGGCATAAGAAACATAATGATAACAATGGGTAAAAAAAAAAAAGTAAACAGAAAACACTTGCTTACCACCATGAAAATGGCTAAAAAAACAAAAAAAAACAAACAGACTTGAGTAACACAACTGAACTGGTTAGGCCCTTCTGCTGCTTAAAGGACACGTACACTTACCTAATCATTATGCACGAAACTATATACGTTCAGCATCCAGAAACTTTCTCTGCTTAATACATTGGTGCCTTCCACTTATACCTGGGGCTTCTAATATGATGTCTACAATGTACCGTATTACATTTTGTAACGTAAGAGGTGGAATCAATGGCTCTATTTAATGCAAGTTCTTATATTTAAAATTTCGGCTATGTGTAATTCTCATTTTACATTAGGAAGTCTTAAATCATTTTTTTAACCGTCAGCTGCACTACCATAATAAATTATTTTAATATTTCTGTTTTGGTAGCAATAACAAATGCTATGTCAACCCAAGACTAAAAACAACGAAACGTTCATTCTTCCGAATCTACCACTTTAAGAGTGACTTTTGTTTACAAACAAATGCGAATGATAAATAATCTCTAGTCGAGGACTATTTTGGAAAAATAACGATTTTTCTCATAAAATCTAATAATTCATCAGAGTTTGAGGTAGAAAATAAAATATAATTAACTATTTCCGAGACTAAAAAGCTTATTAGATACAAATTATTACTTCTCTTTCTAATATATTAAG
Source organism: Birgus latro (assembly GCA_018397915.1). Taxonomy (NCBI): domain Eukaryota; kingdom Metazoa; phylum Arthropoda; class Malacostraca; order Decapoda; family Coenobitidae; genus Birgus; species Birgus latro. The sequence goes on along the minus strand of JAGKTI010005317.1, from coordinate 27,102 downwards.
GTCCATAGGCCGGGAAAGTATATGAATTTCTTTAGAAGACATTCAGTTCGATAGTATGACTGTAATGGTAAGACGGAATGGTGTTGAGACTGATTTTATAATAGATTTTGTACAATTAATTTGATTACAGCGAACTTCGCGTTTGAAGGCACCAATAGCTTCGGTCAACAATATTTGCAGTAGTACAGGTGCATGCTACGATAGACTACCCTAAATATCTCTATCTATTGCCAGACGCCCTGTACGAGGTGGCCACAAACAAATCGCCTCCATGTCGCTCTTTCCCCCGCCATTTCACTACCCTGCTCCCAGCACACCCCTATCTCATATACTTTAAATAGCTTTATATACTTATAATGACATTGGAAGGTTTGAATAACCATGATAGAATTAAAATAAATTAAAATTGGAAATGCCTGTCAGCAGTGTATTTTTTCTTGACCATTTTGCATAAGGCATCCTGTATCTATTGTCAGATGCCTTAATCAGTTCCAGGACAGTTCGCTGTCACAACAATAACGAGACAGATGCTGCCTGGACCCAACTGCCATCAGATGTGTTCCTTCCTGCCATGTTGTCAGCCGTCTTATTCTCGTGTATTCAACACATCTCAGCCATACCATCATAACCAGCTTGTTTTGGTCATCTTGCAGTAAAAGCGCTGTGTCCCAGTGTAATATCAAAGTGAATGTATTGTTTAGGTGTTTGGTCTGGCATGGAATCTTCCATGACTGGTCTCACCATTCAGGACATCAATATTGACCTTGCCCCTGCTGCCGTGAGGTCACTGCCCCTGGCAAGAAGGTGAGGACGGCCTCTGCTACTAGTGATGAGGGTGGTGCCCCGGGAAAGTGGATACTGCCTTCCTTTTCAGACAACGGTGTCACGGTGAAGCAAGGAGCCTCATTTATATAGCAAGGTCGGTTGACAATAGCTACCCCTGTTTTTTTAAATCCCTGCAGGTTGCCGGATGCTATCAACAAGTCTTTGTGGGATAAGTATCATATAAAGGGGTAGGTAAAGGGTCACCTATTAGGTTCTGTCTTCATAGATGATGCAGCCAAAATGACTGTGCCACTTGAGTCCCTCACCCAGCTAGGGGACTGGCCAGTAAGGGGCTGGTTGGCTCACTCACCTACCACTAACTAGTTCTCATATGGGAAAATTGAGCCTGTTGCTCCTGGTGTCACAGAGGGAGACCTTTTATGTCATCTTTGTTGCTTCGGCAACTGTGCCTCCCAGCTAGTGGAGGTCACTCGCCTCACGGTTTGCCCTCCCGGTGGTGAGATTGGAGTGGCTTCCAGGGTGATATGGCTTGACCCGCCCAGTCCCGACCAGTTTTTTTTTACCCAGCCTACCCCCAGATCCCGACCGATTTTCAACTTTTTTTTTTTTTTGGCTCAAACCTCCGCTTTTGGTGAGAAACATCAAAAATTCACAGAGAAATTGCCCTCCTGAGGTTAAAAATGTTGATACAGGTGTCATTTAGCCTTACATTTTCCTTCTTTTTCAGGGTACCTGGCTAAAGAAAAACTATGGAAGGATTAACTAATTCAAGCCACTTTAAATTACGTATTTATTTATCTGTTTGGTACGAATTTACGTGTAGTACAAGTCTATATTGGTTTTCACACAGTGATATAGGTGATAAAAGCATTGTTCACCCGGGCGCCCCCTGTTGAATGTTTTGTAGCAGCCGTGGCTCAGTGGGTTAGAGCGCTCCGCTCTGGCCGTAGGGTTGGAGGATCGAATCCACCCAAGAGTCATTGGTAGACATCAGGAAGGGCATCCGGTCATAAAATGCTACATGCTTCAATTCCAAAAAGGCCGACGTATGCAAGCATGTTGCAGCCTTCAAAAAACGAAACGAAACGAAACTCACCCAAAACCCCAGTATATGGCACCTTTCTTTACAACATTACCACCACATCACTTCTGTTTGTTTCTGCCTCTAGCTTCTTTGTTTCTTTGTCCTCCACCTCAGGAATCGCTTTCACCATGAATTTCGTCATTGGAGAGACCGTGGGGCTACATACCTTTACTGGCCAGGTTACTGCTAGCAGGTGAATTGCCCAGTGTGGGGGGGAGCGGGGGTTAGGTGGGGCCAGGCAGTATCCCCGGTTGACAGCAGGTAGAGGAAGGTCTCCCACATATGCCTACCAAAAATCACCTGCGAATGTTGAAAAATGTTCACACAATGGGCCAATTGAGTGACGTACGATCATTTAGGTGGGTCTGTCCGTGGAAAAAAGTAGCGACGTACGTCGTATGTCAGTGGGACTCGGCGGGTTAAATTCAGGGGCCTCCTTCCGGAGCAGGTCATATTTGGCCACTTGTGCTACTCTGCAGGGATTTACAGTTTTACCATCCTGATGTGCTATATGTGCCATTGATTTGGTCATGGCAGAATGTCGTGTAAAAATAAAGTTTGATGCTCTCGTTATAGAAGATTCCACCCATGCCAATCCCCATCGTGTGGTTAATGCACCAATGACCCCTACAGCTTTTTCTGCAGTTGTGCACACCAAGTTGTTTTCCACACTTGCCCAGTCTACCAGCAGGCACTTGCTATCCATGATGCTGTCAGAGCTGACCCGTTGACCCTGTCTGATGTCAGCACCCACCTGTGTGCCCTCAATCCATTCGGATGCACTCCTCCCAGCTCCAACCTCTTGACAACACCTACTGCTCCCAGTTGGACTTCCCAGCCTGTCCAAGAGGGACTGACATACATAGCAGTAGTCAACAACTGCTTTTCAGCTTTGGATTACCTTCCTGGAACATCTGGTGGCGAGTCTGCAACCAAACCAAGTGAAGTGGAGCAAACAGTTGCTGTGTCCTCCCACCCAACCTCCCAATCTGCAGTGCTGCTCCATCCTGCCCCTTCACCCAAGTCCCATTGTCAGTGCTCCCACCCAACACGGACCTCTCCCCCACATGTTGCACAAGACTCCATAGCTCCTTCCATCCAGCGTACTTATGTCGAGTTAGCCTAGTGCTGCCATCAGGCGATGCTACACCAAGTGACTAGCCAAAGGGTTTCCTGCAACCCATGAAAGCATTTAACACTTTGGATTTTCACCATAGAACTAGATGACACTTGGTTAAGTGGTTTAAGGTGCTTTGACCAGAGGAGACCAATAAGAGTTTACATCCAAGGAATAGTTAGTTTATTGCCCACATAATGCCACTCAGGTGAACAAGGCTGGTCACCCTCATATTAAATGTTGTGATTAAGCAGCCAAACTCTGGACATCTGCACTCCTTATGGGGGAAAAAGGATTGGGTGATGGTTATAAAATAGAATGCAGTTTGCTTTTTGAGCTGTAAACTCTACAGTGTAGAGGTTACTGAAAGTACAACCTGTATTGATTTTTTTACCACCAGCGGCTCCTCTATACTGAATGAATCATTTGATGATAGCAAGAATGTAAAAAATGCAACATTGTGTTGAGATGATTAAGTCAGGCATGCAGCACCTGGTTGTCCATGGACCTCACACAAGTATTAACTGATAATTTTGTTAGTTTTTCATATACCAGGCCACAACTGGTCAGGTGTAGCTAGAATAATATTGTCCTCATTCCGTCTTTCTCCTGCCTAGACCATCTGACTTTTATAAGGTAATTCACCACTCGGAGGCCCTATGGTAGTTTCAGTATTTTCATTATTAATGAACCAATTGAAGTGGAATGTGGTACTTACATCACTTTATTACAATTTATTGACAGTTACAACGAGTTTTGAAACCAGTCTTTATCAGCATTGAAACATGTAGTGGAATCTCCTAAATTGCAGTCTTATGAGACCGGGCACATGCCACGATTTGAGATTTTTGTGATTTAGAAATAACTTATAAAAAAATTTCTTACGAGTCTGTCATTTTGGAAAAGTTGCCCCCCTTACTCCCAAACTGACATCACACTGGTCACCAGTGAACCATAACAACATGGAAAAGAAATTAGTAAAGTATTTAATCAAAATGAACAATATTTTATTATTTTTACCTAAGAGCAAGAGACTGAAGAGGAGGATGTATGTGAGTGAGGTGGGAGAGGGAGGGGGAGGCCAAGGATGAAATGGAGCGATGGAGCGGAGAGGTATATGAGCGAGGAGGGTGTGAGCCAGGACAAGGGCAGTGAAATGGTGGGGGACAGGGCGACATGGAGGTGATTTGTTTGTGGCCACCCCTTACGGGATTAAGGTGTCTGGCAGTAGATAGATTGATAGACCTGACTGTGATTGATGACATTGCTTGGATGGACAGGAGAGGGGGGAGGGGTTCCTCCTTATTAGCTACATCTAATTTCTTAGTGTAAGTTAACATTGGCCCCTTCTTCCCCATCTTCGAAGAAGTTGTAGGCTTAGGAGGGTTGCGTTTGGCCATGGTAAAAATTCTCACACAAGCATTTCAACCTTAATGAAGGCATGTATAAGTTAGATCCTACAATGAAGTCCCTGGTGAAAATGTCTGTTCCAGCACCAGTTCCCCCTTAAGGAATTTCTCACTCACAGTGAACACCACCTTACCTCCACCCTTCTACACAGAGAGAGAGACACACACACACACACACACACACACACCTTAATGAAGGCATGTACAAGCTAAATCCTATAATGAGGCCCCTGATGGGAATGTCCCTTCCCGCACTGATTCCCTTTAACCCGCCAAGTCCCGACCGGTTTTTTACCCAACCTACCCCCAGATCCCGACCGATTTTCAACTTTTTGTTTTTTGGCTGAAACCTTCGCTTTTGGTGAGAAACATTGAAACTTCATAGTGAAATTGCGATCCTGAGGTAAAAAAAATTTGATACAGGTGTCACTCAAACTTACATTTTCCTTCTTTTTCAGGGTATCTGGGTAAGAAAACGAACTATGGAAGGGTTAACTTATTCAAGCCACTTTAAATTATGTATTTATTTCATTTATTTGGTACGAATTTATGTGTAGTAAAAGTCTATAATGGTTTTCACACAATAATATAGGCGTTTATAAGCATTGTTCACTTACCCAAAACCCCAGTATATGGCACCTTCCTTTACAACATTACCACCTTATCACTTCTGTTTGTTTCTACCTCTAGCTTCTTTGTTTCTTTGTCCTCCACCTCAGGAATCACTTTCACCGTGAATTTCGTCATTAGAGAGACCGTGGGGCAACATACCTTTACTGGCCAGCTTACTGCTAACAGGTGAATTGCCCAGTGTGAGGGGAGGGGGGAAGGGGGGGTTAGGAGGGGCCAGGCAGTATCCCCACTTGACAGCAGGTAGAGGAAGGTCTCCCACATATGCCTACCAAAAATCACCCGCGAATGTTGAAAAATGTGCACACAATGGGCCTTGCATTTGCGTGACGTACGGTGTACGTCGTTGGGTCTGTCTGCAGAAAAAAGTTGCGACTTACACCGTACGTCGATGGGACTCGGTGGGTTAAGGCATTCTCTGCCCACAATCCACCTCACCTTACCCCCACCCTCCCACAGAGAGAGAGAGAGAGAGAGAGAGACACAGACAGACAGACTGACAGACAGACAGGGAGAAAGAGAGACACACACACACACACACACA
>JAGKTI010005317.1:0-16667 GCA_018397915.1 Birgus latro | reverse complement strand
CAGCAGGGAAGGAAGGTTGCTGGTTCGTTGAAAGCAGTGATAAGAAACAGGGAGGTGAGCATGGAAGTGAAAAAGTTGTTACATGACAGTATTGTGATACCAACTCTGACATATGGAAGTGAAGCTTGGACCCTGTTGGAAGGACAGAAGTCAAGAGTGAGAGCAGTGGAAATGAGTTATTTGAGAGGAGCATGTGGAGTCACATGGAGAGACAGACTAACAAATGAGGAAGTAAAGGAGCGTTGTGGTGTGGTTGAGGACGTGATGGGAAGCGTTAGGAGAAACACGTTAAGGTGGTTTGGGCATGTGGAGAGGATGGAGAGTGAAAGATTGACGAGGAGAGTGTATGTGAGTGAGGTGGAGGGGGCGAGAGGGAGGGGGAGGCCGAGGATGAGGTGGAGGGATGGAGTGGAGAGGTATATGAGAGAGAGGGGTGTGAGTTGGGAGCGTGGTAGTGAAATGGCAGGGGACAGAGTGACATGGAGGCGATTTGTTTGTGGCCACCCCGTTCGGGATTGAGGCGTCTGGCAATAGATAGAGAGAATAGACAAAGGAAAAGGGGAAAAAGCAGTGTGTAGTAATCATAGGGGCATTTGCCTTCTCAGTGTAATAGGAAAAGTATATGGTAGGATACTTATTGACAGAGTTAGGGAAATTACAGAGGTATTAGTTGGAGAAGAGCAAGGAGGTTTTACGAAGGGAAGGGGTTGTGTAGACCAGATATTCATTCTTAGATCCTTAGTGGAAAAGTTTCTAGAGAAGGGCAAGAAGTTGTATGCAGCCTTCATGGATCTGGAGAAAGCATATGACAGGGTAGATAGACAAGGATTGTGGAAGGTATGAAGAATATATGGAGTGGATGTGAAGTTGTTGTGTAGGGGCAAAAATTTTGAGGTTCCCTCAAAAATGAAGATATCATATAAATGAAGATGATTTAATCTATCTAAAATCCCAGCGCTTTACCTCCACCAGTATAAGGTTCTAGAATTTGACTACGATATAGATTTATTAGATTTTTACTGATTACTGATTACTACCGAGGAAGAGATCCTAGAATTTTAAGGAAGGCCTCATTGATCTATTTCCACTTGGAAGAAATACCAACAGGTAGAAGTAGAAAATTTTTTTTAGTAGGCTTCCACCACCCAGCGTTTGCCTGGAAAGAAATTATTAGTCCCGTTACAGTAAAAGATGGGACACTGAGGCCTAGAGACAGTAATCAGGGTAGCGTGAGTAGGTTAGAGTACGTGAATCCTATAGATAGTAACATACCTTGCGGGCCACTCGATCTCAATCAAACTTCCCAGAAGAGTTTAGTTCAAACACATCAGAAAAAAGATTATCTATGATTTACTAAGCTTACCATACATTAAATAAAATAATCTCTCGAACAACAGAAACAAGTACACAGATTGTGCTACAGTCTTTAATTCCTCCAGAATAAATGAGAAAATAATGTTCTCTTCTCCACAGAAAATAAATCAGGCTGACTCACATACCATGGTACAAAGCTTATTAATCATGTGAACACCACGCTGATAAGAACCTTGGGCTATTACCACTCAACTAGATGTTGATAATACTGCACACAGATGAAATATACTGTATGCCCGATCAATAATTTACATACATTAATTATACATATAACTTTATCTCTTAACCTAACACAGTGTACACAAATAAAGAGAAAAGAGTAATTCAAATTCGGGCGTGACTTGCATTTCCACGGTCTCTAACGGACTCGCAGCTCTGATTCCCGGAGTCACAACTTATCACCAAAGATTACTCTAGATTTAGTATATTCACCTTAATTTTCCAATGGTCTACATAAATTAATATAATTATATATATGATCAGTTGCACAAGAATGATTCCATTTAATTTTCAAAGCGATTGTAGTACCCTGTACGTTAGGAAATACGTCTTCATAAATCACACTCGCATTTATCTAAAATACTTCACTTTAGAAGAAAAGTCTTTTCCAAATGGACCATACAAATTCATAATCGACCACAATACAGAAAGAAGTGAACAAGGGAGGGAATTGTGTATGGGCTCTGGCAAGTAGCACCGCGTAGCTCCTACGAGCACCGTGTCTAGAGGCCTTGACGTTACACCCGCAATCTGTGGATACCGTGCTCTCTCAACTCGAAGTGACTGTCCCCGACAAGATCGCTCGCGCTCACTTGCTGTGGTCCCAACACCGGAACTGGCTTCGACTTATTACGCCTCAGTTTGCTTTCTATAACAATCATCAAGGAACTTGCAACAAGGAATTCACTTACGCCTTACTTAGACAAACTGACTTACGATGTTTTAAATTTTGTTGCTGTCATATGGGTCTGACAGTTTTTTTTTACCGAAGCCTAAACTCACGAGTTTAATCTAATTGTAACCATGTGTCGCAGTTGTCCGGCCTAAGTGACTTGGCGCCAGTGAAATTAAATAAATTTCGTGTCTACAAATGACTATAATCAATAATCAGACTTTACCTAAGCTCAAATTCATTATTATATAGTACAAAAAGATGATAATACCATACCTAACTACAAAATTCTGAATTCAAAGTGTAAATACAAACTATCGCGAATTTTAATTTCGAATTAACTTTCTTTGCCTCTTTATCAAAAACAGATCATGTTTTTGCACTTCCATCTCACTCCATATGGTCTTACCTATTATTAATATTGCACTCTTGCTATACATTATCTAGGAACAAGCCCAAATATGAATTTTGATGACCATTTCCTACACACTGCATCAATTAAACAGGGGTCCAGGACTACACTTACATTACACTTACACTGACTTTAACTACACTTATATTACACTTATACTATACTTATACTAACTTATATTACACTTACACTAACCTTAAAATTATGGCATTACACGGGTCCATCCTCCAGAAAAAAAATTTGAACATCGTAAGTGTTCATACAATTCTTTCTTCTACACTTCTTAGAGACATGTGTGTGGACGGGACAGACTTACCCAATTTGACTGTGAATTACCCAATGAACTCCAGATTAAGACAGTGTTCTCACTATCTGATACTCCCATAAGTGGCACCTGTCGGTCCACGAATAAATTGCGTACCCCAGGGGGTCGCTTCCCTGTCACCAATGAACTCCCGAATATTCTGTAGAAAAAATGTGCCCCAGTCATCCTCCTGCCTGAATGATAACATGGTCGTCTCACCTGGACAAACCCATACTCTCGCTGCTAGGATCGGCCAAGGGGCACTTCCCATGCATACAACCTACTATCGCATTTGCGCTCTCCATTCATACTTTCTTGCGCTTCCAGCTCTCCACCTAGTAACTGACGAGCGCCCGTCAGGTCCTGAAGTCACTGTTACACCTTAGGCCGTGCTGACTGTGAGTTGAGGGAGTTCTGCAGTTTTCCCTCAAATTAAAGCAACATAATATTCCCACTGAACTGGGCTACGCCCATGAAACGTACTCCGATTAACCACAAACACGAGATTAAACTCTTTCTGAACTCTTGAACTACCACAGTCAATAGTCAGACAGTCCGACCCGCACACATTTCCCTATCCTGCACTTATCTAAATATGACCATAACCATCTTATCAACACTTCATCACACTACAACGCTTCAACATTCCTCAATTAGTCTACGTGGAGGTCGTCTTTCACGTAGTGGTAATTGTTCGTCCTCTGGATCAGGTATGAATGCTTCGTCCAGGGGTTCCAAGAGTCACTCTTCCCCTCCATAATAGGGTTTTACTTGTCCGGCAGCTCTTTGCAACACTTTCCCCCTGAATACATTTTCTATCACGTATATGCTACCTTCCATTAACACTTCCACCACACGATATGGATCATCCCATTTCACATTAAGTTTTCGACACGTGCCAGGAATTACCGTTTGTTTCTTAACCCACACAAGGGTTCCAACTTCAACCACTTGGTTCCTTCGCCTTCTATTAGCTACGTCTCGGTACCTTCTCGATATTTTTCGGTGAGTGTCCCGAATGAGTGCGTGAGCTGCTGTGATCTCGTCTTCCTCGCCATCGACTGAGGATAATGACACACTGACCAGTCTGGAAGGGTGGCGAGAAAAGAAGGCGAAATACGGTTGCTGACCCATTGACATATACACCGCCTGGTTCATGGTGATCTGACAAGACTGGAGCAATTGGGGCCATCGGAGAGGGTGGCCCTGACATAAGGCAGAGAGGACGGATTTCAGGGTCCTGTGCATCCTCTTGGTCACTCCATTTCCTTGGGGATGATAAGGGGTTGTGTAGTACAAGGTGATTTGGTGTCGCTGGCAGAACTGCTGGAATTCTTGGCTGGTGAACTCGCCTTTGTTGTCCTGGACAATTCCACAGGGGGTGCCATAATCTGCCACGTACTGCCCTAGTTTGTCTGTGATTTGTGTGGTCTGTTTTGTTGTAAGGGGGAAAACCTGACAAAACGACTATAGTGGTCCACTACTGTAAGCACATAGCGATAACCTTGGGTTCCAGCAACCATGTCAGTGAGATCTATGCCAGTCCTCTCCAGTGGTTTATTCACTGGGGGTAATTCCTTCCACTGTTGCTGCAATCCAGTGTTCTGCTTGAACTTTTGGCAAGTTACACATTTTTTAACATATTCACATACATCAACATTGAGGTTTTGCCAATAATATAGTTCTTCAGCTTTCTTAATAGTTTTCTTCTGCCCTAGATGACCTGTTAATTGATGGGCATGTTGCAATGCCTGAACAACTAAGGTACGAGGAACTATGAGACTATATTGAAGACTACCAACCGCCTTTACACGTACAAAATATAATATTTCTTCTACCAAGGCAAACTGATCTAATGTATTCTTTGGCAGTCTTTTAGTAGGAATCCTCACCTTCTAAATACTGCGCAAGTTCTCCCCATACTTGTTCTTCTTTCTGGCGATCTCTCATTTGTTCTCGGTTTAACCCAAGCCAAGTGGTTTCAGGTGATCGGACTACCACTCGAACTGGGCGTGACAACTGGTCTGCGACAAAATTATCTTTGCCTTTGAGATATTGTATGTCATTGTTGTATTCCCTCATTTCCAGAATCCATCGGTTCATTCTTGGTGATTTAGTCCTGCGTTTAAATATGCTGGTTAGTGGTTGGTGATCTGTTATCACTGTGAACCGTGTACCCCATAAGTAATGATGAAAGTTTCGGCATGCGAGAACTATTGCTAGAGCCTCTTTGTCTGTGGTTGAATAACGAGACTCGCATGGGGTCAATTTTTTTGAGAAGTACCCGATTGGCTTGTTGGTACCATCAGCTTGAACTTGACTAAGGACTCCCCCAATGTGTGTGTTACTGGCATCTGTAGTAAGAATGAATGGCTGATCTACTTTAGCTCTAACTAAAACAGGGGCATTGGTAAGACAGGATTTGAGATGTTCAAATGCTTTCTGACATTTGCCCGTCCAGTGAACAGTGGTTCGTGATTTTGTCAAATTGGTGAGTGGTGTAGCGACGCGTGCAAATGACAGTACATGTTTTCTGTAGAATCCACACATTCTGAGGAATCGTCTTACTTCCTTCACGGTTGTGGGTGCTTCATTTTCACTGTGGCTTCAATATTCTTCGGATCCGGTTTACTGCCCTCTGCCGAAATCTGGTGTCCCAGGAAGGTCACTTCTTTACATCCAAATTCACACTTACTAAGATTTAGTTTTATCCCATTACTAGCAAGTAGCTCAAAAAGTTGTTTTAAGCGTTCCAAAAGGGTAGGAAAACTGGGGGCCCATAAGATTAAGTCATCTAAGTAGTTTTTGACCCAACCTTTCTGTAGAAGAGGTGTTAGGAAATTGACCATTTGTCGTGAGAAGATTGCAGGGGAATAGTAAAGACCGAAAGGAAGGCGACGAAAACGATAGAGAGCCACACCATCGCTGAAAGTAGTCAGATCTCGACTCTCCTCATCTAATAAAATCTGAAAGTATGCCTCTCGTATGTCCAGAGTGACGTAATATTGATGTCCAGCGGCTTGTTCCACTAATTCATCTAGCCGCGGAAGTGGGTAGACATCGGCTGTGAGATGTCGGTTTACGTGGCGGTAATCGAGGCACATTCATTTACTACCATCGGGTTTATTAACCAAGACGATAGGTGATAACCAGGCTGCTGTAGATCTTTCAATGATCTCTCTATCCTCCATGTCCATGTCCTTCAACATATCAGTGATAATTTTTTTTTTATTTGAACTGGATAGCGATACATTGGGCCTTGACTGGGCTGAGGATTTTCGACTTTAATATGAGCTGGAGGACCCTTGATCAGACCTAATTCCCCTTGGTCAAGGGTAAATAGAGGGTCATACTCTAGAATTAATTCAGTTAATTCTTCTCGCTGGTCATTAGTGCATTGTTGCCATCTCTGTTCATCAATCAAAGCTTTCAGTTTCTGACAACGGGTACCGTTTTGTTTGACGTGATCATTCTCTGGTAGGAGGTCGTTTTATATTTTAGTGAAGTTAATTTTTTCAGGGACTGGGCTGGTCACTCTCTCATATGAACCGATGACGGTACCTTTTCGTAACACTTTTACCTTTTTGGTGGGGTTAATGAGTGGAACGTAGATGTTGTTTGCCTCGTTTACTTGGACCAAATAAGTTTGACTATTATGACTAATTCTAGACTGTGGGTAGATGATAAGATTAGTTGTTGGATCCTCTTTCACAAGTACGGACACAAATTTAGATTGGTAAGGGTCTAACTGTAAGGTCGTAAGGAGGTTAATCTGCGTGAAGGTTTGTTTTGGATTGGATAATTCTACTGGTTCATCTTTGACTCTCCTCACCTTGTTTTTCTGTCGGCGGATGTGATTCACCACATCAGGTGCACCACCCCAGATCATAACTCTCTTCACTCCATCCCACATGAGCGAAGCTTGGCTCAACACGTCACATCCCAAGAGAATGTCAGTACTAAGGTAGGAGTTTGGTACTACCGGGACTCACTGCTTGTGTACTTTCTCATCACCGACCACTATTTCAACTCGCAACATCCCTAATATTCTCAGAGGTGCGCCTGTGACTCCTTGTAAGCGCGGCGGATTTCGACGTGTGTTCAGTTCTCCCCCGGTCCGTTTGAATGCGGACTCTTTGATTAAAGTGTAGCTACTGCCGGTGTCCATGACAGCTTCTAACATCTTCCCATTTGTTATTACACTGATAGTGGGAGATGTTTGGCCGCCGGGTAGTCATAACTGCTGAGGCGGTTCATAAGCTACCTTCGGAGAGACGCTTTGAGCTGTGGTGTCGGGACTACATCCGGGACACCCGTGTTCACCTCGCCGACATCCGGGTCTGCGACAGTCAAAACAGTGTCCAGGAGGGGGTTTTCGCCAACAATCTCTGAGGTTGTGAGAGGTAGTTCGACAATGAGCACAGTATATGTCCCTATATGCTTTAGGGTTATTAGGCCGTCCCTTATCTGCTTGTGCCAGGTTAGACTTAAGCTCACGGATCTGGCGCTTTAGATCCTTTACTACTTCTTTTGGTCCGTCTGGATTCGAAATGTTACTCTGTATCGGTGAGGTAGAAGGTGGTAGCTGGTTGCCTACCTCCCTGTCTTTCATGCTTCTTTCGGAAGGCAACATATTAACCTGAGAGGTCTGACTCACTTCCAATAGTTGGCGTTCATTCTCTATTTGGTCAATGAATTTTTTAATGGGTATTCATCATCTAGGAAACCTTCAAGTTTACCCCTTGATGGAAGAGGCAGTCCATACCACAATTTACGCTTGATAGTTTTGTCTCGGTTAGGGAATCTCTCTCCGGGAAATTTGTGTTCAATGGCCGCATGTTGACAAATAAAGCGGTTCGTAAAGGCCTGAGGTGATTCTACCCAATCGTAGCAAGCTGAATCCTGTTCCTGCCATGCCCGATCGATACTCACTTCAATAGCAAACTCTGATCTAAGGACCACCTTGATTGTTAGCCACGTGGTTACTCGACTTTTAGTCTGGATATTATGAATGAAAACTGCCGGTTCCAAGCTCACTCGACTTCGCAATTTGTATGCGCATTCCATCATCTTGGCTACACTGCTCTACCGCTTCAAAAAACATTTCCAAGTGAGCTGCCGCATCAATACCCTGTAGTTGACCCAGTTCTAGAGTTGGAATATCCCGTGGTCTTGCGAGATTCTCTTTACCCGACATTGTTAGAAATCGATCCGGAGTCTGAGGACAGGCTGAACTCAGGAAAAACTGCTGCGCCTCAGTCTGATCAAACTCATCGTCTTCCTTAATTTGAATTCCTACACCTTGCCAACTCATGGTGGAACGGAAGGAACACCTCTTACTTCTATTAGTTATCTAATTTATTAAGCCAGATACCCTCTTATCACTGTCAACAATTTATCTTTTACCTTACTCCTTGCCTCACCTGACCAGTGCACTCCATCTGTTAGCGATCCCGCATAAAATGCTGTATTAAACTGGATTACCCTTTTCTTTTCTCTACGTTTCAGTTTCTGATTGATGGCATTTTGGAAGGTTCGGTAACCCTCAGTGGAGATTGGGGTGTCTCCCTGGTAGATGCGGGGTTCCACTAAGCACATACGAACTTCGGCTCCACAATCCCTCTCTATGACTTCTACAATTTGACCAATATCTTACGCTCTTTGGCCTGGAGTCGTATGCCAACTTATGTCATTGCTTCCTATCCAGAGTATACACAGATTATGTTGCCACTCTAGTACTCCATTGACTCGTACATCAGAGAAAAAAGTTCTGGCTTTGGCACCAGGGGCCCGATTAAGTTCCACGTCCGAATTAATATTCAGTGACTGAGGTATTTGACTGTGACCTACTAAGGATACTCTAAACATTCTGTTCTTACACTTTTAACTGTGGGAATATACCGATCAATTTTCGGTTTTATCACTTCAATGAAATTTTATCTTCTAGGAGTTCTCAATATAAGATCAAGCAGGCCTCTAGCATGTTATTACTGAATCTATCTAAATCCCACCGCTGCCACTAGTGCAAGGGCGAAAATTTTGAGGTTCCCTCAAAAATGAAGATATCATATAAATGAAGATGATTTAATCTATCTAAAATCCCAGTGCTTTACCTCCACCAGTATAAGGTTCTAGAATTTGACTACGATATAAATTTATTAAATTTTTACTGATTATTGATTACTACCGAGGAAGAAATCCTAGAATTTTAAGGAAGGCCTTGTTGATCTATTTCCACTTGGAAGAAAGACCAACAGGTAGAAGTAGAAATTTTTTTTTAGTAGGCTGCCACCACCCAGCGTTTGCCACGAAAGAAATTATTAGTCCCGTTACAGTAAAAGATGGGACACTGAGGCCTAGAGACAGTAATCAGGGTAGCGTGAGTAGGTTAGAGTGCGTGAATCCTATAGATAGTAACATACCTTGCGAGCCACTCAATCTCACAATCAAACTTCCCAGAGGAGTTTAGTTCAAACTCATCAGAAAAAAGCTTATCTATGATTTACTAAGCTTACCATACATTAAATAAAATAATCCCTCGAACAATAGAAACAAGTACACAGATTGTGCTACAGTCTTTAATTCCTCCAGAATAACTGGGAAAATAATGTTCTCTTCTCCACAGAAAATAAATCAGGCTGACTCACATACCACGGTACAAAGCTTATTAATTGTGTGAACACCACACTGATAAGAACCTTGGGCTATTACCACTCAACTAGATGTTGATAATACTGCACACAGATGAAATATATGCCCGATCAATAATTTATATAATTTAATTATACATATAACTTGATCTCTTAACCTAACACAGTGTACACAAATAAAGAGAAAAGAATAATTCAAATTCGGGTGTAACTTGCATTTCCACGGTCTCTAACGGACTCGCGGCTCTTATTCCCGGAGTCACAACTTATCACCAAAGATTACTCTAGATTTAGTATATTCACCTTAATTTTCCAATGGTCTACATAAATTAATATAATTATATATATGATCAGTTGCACAAGAATGATTCCATTTAATTTTCAAAGCGATTGTAGTACCCTGTACGTTAGGAAATACGTCTTCATAAATCACACTCACTTTTATCTAGAATACTTCACTTTAGAAGAAAAGACTTTTCCAAATGGACCATACAAATTCATAATCGACCACAATAAAGAAAGAAATGAACGAGGGAGGGAATTGTGTATGGGCTCTGGCAAGTAGCACCGCATGGCTCCTACGAGCACCGTGTCTAGAGGCCTCGATGTTACACCCGCAATCTGTGGATACCGTGCTCTCTCAACTCGAAGTGACTGTCCCCGACAAGATCGCTCGCGCTCACTTGCTGTGGTCCCAACACCGGAACTGGCTTCGACTTATTACTCTTCAGTTTACTTACTATAACAATCATCAAGGAACTTGCAACAAGGAATTCACTTTCGCCTTACTTAGACAAACTGACTTACGATGTTTTAAATTTTGTGACACTCATATTGTAACAATGTGTCACAGTTGTCCAGCCTACGTGACTTGGCGCAAGTGAAAATAAATAAATTTCGTGGCTAGAAGTGACTATAATCAATAATCAGACTTTACCTAAGCTCAAATTCATTATTATATAGTACAAAAAGATGATAATACCAAACCTAACTACAAAATTCTGAATTCAAAGTGTAAATACAAACTATCGCGAATTTTAATTTCGAATTAACTTTCTTTGCCTCTTTATCAAAAACAGATCATGCTTTTGCACTTCCATCTCGCTCCATACAGTCTTACCTATTGATAATATTACACTCTTGCTATCTTGCTATACATTATCTAGGAACAAGCCCAAATATGAATTTTGATGACCATTTCCTACACACTGCATCAATTAAACAGGGGTCCCGGACTACACTTACATTACACTTACACTGACTTTAACTACACTTATATTACACTTATACTATACTTATACTAACTTATATTACACTTACACTAACCTTAAAATTTCGGCATTACAGTTGAAGGCAGTGAAGAGTATGTATGAGGGTGCTAAGGCTGTCCGTGTGGATGGCAAACTGAGTGAATCTTTCCATTTGAAGGTTGGATTGAAACAAGGATGTGTCATGTCTCCATGGTTGTTCAGTCTGTACATGGATGGGGTTATAAAAGAGATACAAGGTCGGGCAGTGGATGTTGGAGCGGCCCTAGTGAGAGAGGGCAGTGTTTGGAAATTCCCTGTACTGTTGTTTGCAGATGATACTGTGTTGTTTAGTGAAGACGAAGGGGAGCTGCAAGGCTTGGTAGATGAGTTTGGGAGAGTGTGTAAGAAATGGAATCTAAAGGTGAATGTAGGGAATAAAGTGATGATCTTCGAGAGAAGTGAAGCCAGTGAGTGTACAGTGATATTGGATGGGAAGGATATGGAGAATGTGAGTGAATTTAAGTACTTGGGCAGTGTGATGAGTAAGGATGGAAGTCTGGAGGGTGAAGTGCTTGAAAGGGTGCAGCAGGGAAGGAAGGTTGCTGGTTCGTTGAAAGCAGTGATAAGAAACAGGGAGGTGAGCATGGAAGTGAAAAAGTTGTTACATGACAGTATTGTGATACCAACCCTAACATATGGAAGTGAAGCTTGGTCCCTGTTGGAAGGACAGAAGTCAAGAGTGAGAGCAGTGGAAATGAGTTATTTGAGAGGAGTATGTGGAGTCACATGGAGAGACAGGCTAACAAATGAGGAAGTGAAGGAACGTTGTGGTGTGGTTGTTGACGTGATGGGAAGCGTTAGGAGAAACATGTTAAGGTGGTTTGGGCATGTGGAGAGTGAAAGACTGATGAGGAGAGCGTATGTGAGTGAGGTGGAGGGGGCAAGAGGGAGGGGGAGGCCGAGGATGAGATGGAGGGATGGAGTGGAGAGGTATATGAGAGAGGGGGGTGTGAGTTGGGAGTGTGGTAGTGAAATGGCAGGGAACAGAGTGACATGGAGGCGATTTGTTTGTGGTCACCCCGTGCGGGATTGAGGCGTCTGGCAATAGATAGATAGATAGACTTCTAAATCCTCATTCTCTGGTTACATTTTATTTACTTCATGTTTTGTGTCCCATATTTGAGTGCATAGGCTGTGAAAAGGTGATTTTGTCAGTAATAATCATGTCTCTTCCTTACGTTCATTATGTAGTCAGCTGGCAAACACCCCTGCCTTACTCACCTCAGAATCATCATTTTGGGGTTAAAATTCGATTAATTCAAGGTTTGTGCCCATTATTTATGAGAATAAGGTCTTAAATAAGTGCTATGCATGTCCGGTAGGGAGGTAGGTAGGTGGTTTTCTGATTTAGGTTAGGTTAGGTTAGGNTGAACACCTATGCCTTACTTACCTCAAATTCATCATTTTGGGGTTAAAATTCAATGATTTCATGCTTTGTTTTCATTACTTAATGCATACGATGTGAGAAGGGGTGATTTTCATGGTGATTTCCATGTCTGATACTTACGTACACTTGCTGGCAAGTTGTGAGCACCTATGCCTTACTCACCTCAAAATCATCATTTTTTGGTTAAAATTAAATTAATTCATGCTTTGTGTACATTATTTATGTGAAAGGGGACTTATATAAGTGCTATGCATGTCCGGTAGGGAGGTAGGTAGGTGGTTTTCTGATTTAGGTTAGGTTAGGTTAGGGTCATGAATGACCAGTGCTGGGGCTTCAGGGTCACTATCCAGACAAGACCACTTTCCGGTCATGCCTTTGGCTCTATTACGTCGGATAGTGGGAAGATTACTGTAATGTATGGGGTTATTTGACTATTTCAGTTGTTTTTCCACCTTCTTTGACCTTTTAGATTGTATTGACTCATTCACCTTAAAATTTATGGCATTAGCCATAATGAATGGAAAGATGATGCTTAATTTTTGTTACAGTATTTTGTGTTGCCAATAATGTTATAACAGATACCATCCACTGGAGGGAAACCCTTCGAAAACAGAAGGTTAACAATACTTTTCATTTTTTGTACCTGTGTAGCTACAGTTTTAAAATAAGTTTAGTGTGTTGATCAACAGATTAACCTGGATTCAAGACAATGTTCTTCACTCAGATTTACTTTTCATTCAGTTTATCTCTGGTATTTCCTTATTCTGTATAGATATTACCCTCAATCGGTGGATGACTTTTTTTTTTTTATGCAAGGAAGAAGGAACCAAAGGCCACAGGCCTGCATATTGTTCCTTCCAAGAAAAAGCAAAAACAGTACAAAAGAGAGCCAAATTCAAGATCCATTCAATTCGAGATGCCTGGAGACACTGCGTTTGAAAGACTGGAGATCATAGGAAGTAGGAAATACAGACAGAGGAAGACAGTTCCAGAGTTGACCAGTTGCATAAATGAAGGACTGGGAGTAACGGTTAACTCTTGCATTAGAGAGTTGGACAGAAAAGGGATGAGAGTTTGTTGCTAGACGGGTACTACGTGCCCGTCGTAGAGGTGGAGGGATGCAAGCAGACAGTTCGAGGAACAGTGACCATTGAAGTAGCGATAGAAGAGAGATAAAGATGCAACAGTGTGGCGAAGAGACAAAGGTTGAAGGGAATCAGTAAGAGGAGGAGAGTTAATGAGACGAAAAGCCTTTGACTCCACCCTATTGAGAAGAGCTGCATGTGGGGAGCCTTCCCACACATGAGAGTTGTACTCCATACACGGGTGAATAAAACCCGTGTGCAAGGTCAACAACTGTGCAGGGGTAAAGAAAGTTCGGAATCGGCTTAGCACACCTAATCTCTTGGAAGCAGATTTCACAAGAGATGTAATATGTTCTTTCCAAGACAAATCCCGAGAGAATGAAACCCCAATGTTCAAGGATGATGCAGGACAAAACTGTTCATTATTAAACATTAGTGGGTAATCCTGAGGAAGATTTTGTCGGGTTGATAAGTGTAAGAACTGAGTTTTGGATGCATTAAAAATAACAAGATTATTTTTACCCCAATCAGAGATACGAGCCAAATCAGACATTAGGTGTGCCATAGCCTCATCCCTTTTTTGTTGAAGTAACTGCTGAGATGGGCGTTGCGGGAACCGAATGGAAAGGTGAAGGGTGGAATCATAAGCATATGAGTGGATAGGGTTAGATGTACAGCTTAGAAGGTCATTGATGAATAAAAGGAAGAGTGTAGGTGATAGGACAGAACCCTGAGGAACACCACTGTTGATAGGTCTAGGAGAGGAACGATGGCCGTCTACAACAGCGGCTATAGAACGACCAGAAAGGAAGCTAGAGATGAAGGCACAGATAGAAGGATAGAAACCGTAGGAGGGCAGTTTGGAAATTAAAGATTTATGCCAGACTCGATCGAAAGCCTTTGAGATGTCAAGTGCAATGACAAAGCTTTCGCCAAAGTTCCGAAAGGAGGATGACCAAGAGTCTGAAAGGTAGGTGAGAAGATCGCCAGTGGAGCGTCCCTGATGGAACCCATACTGACGATCAGTATTATTATTACTGAAATGTCTTTAGTAAGACTAACATTTCATAGAACTTTGTGTGTGTGTGTGTGTATGTATTTACCTATTTGTATTTTACCTATTTGTAGTATACAGGAATTGAGCTAAGCTCTTGTTGTCATGTCTCATATGGACATTTATCTAATCTAGTTTTAAACACATGAATGTTTTTTGCCTGCACCACCTCTTCGTCTAAGTCATTCCAATACTTATGCTTCTGTTCGGGAAACTGAACCTTTTAAGATCATTAAGACATCTACTTTTACTCAACTTGA
Source organism: Birgus latro (assembly GCA_018397915.1). Lineage (NCBI taxonomy): Eukaryota > Metazoa > Arthropoda > Malacostraca > Decapoda > Coenobitidae > Birgus > Birgus latro. The sequence continues at coordinate 1,939 of JAGKTI010005317.1, read as the reverse complement.
AGCCATGACCACTTGTTCTTCCATCATCGAACACAAAATGATCCTCTCTATCCACCCTTTCCAATTCTCTTACATTTCTGAATATCTTGATCAAGTCACATCTTCCCCTTCTCTCGCTCAGTATTGATAACTTCAGTTGTTCTAATCTCTCTCTCTCTTAAGCATGGTATCATCCTCGTTGCCATCCGTTGAACCCTCTCCAGTTAATCAATATGCTTCTTCAAATGAGTTGATCATACCACAGTCACATACTCTAGTCTTGGTCTTATCATGGTCACTATCAACTCAACATTTCCTCATCCATATAAGTAAAAGCCACTCTCATGTTAGTCAGTAATCTATAAGTTCCTCCAATGATTTTGTTTAAATGCTTTTCTGGTGACAAGTCATCCTGAATAATCACTCCCAAGTCTCTCTCATCCTTTTTTTTACTAATTATCTCATTGCCCATTTTATATGTCCAGTGCAGTCTTTTTTCACTCATTCCCATTTCTAATACATAACATTTCTTGGCATTAAAATCCATTTTCCAAATCTGGCTCCAGTTGTGGTGTTTGTAGTATCGATACTGTTAGTGCATATTACTGTTAGTGTGTGTGTCTGCGCACACACCTGCTAGGTCACGAGTGATGACATCATCGGAAGTGTACTGCGGTATGCAGCTGGAGGCCTGGGCAGTTCGCGTTGTGAGGCCGTAGAGTGTGGTTTGCCTAGTCTGACACTGGTAGTAGAGCGTGGTTCAAAAATAATGGTGTCGTGTTCGACTAAGTGGCCTCCAAAACTTGAAAATGATTCTGCTTATGAGAGCTGGAAAAAGGACATCGACATTTGGTGTGAACTGACGGACTTACCCAAAGAAAAACAAGCCTTAGCTATTCACCTGTCATTGTCTGGAAGAGCGAGGGTGGCGTCTTCGGAGGTTGATGCAGCTGATTTGAATCAGGAGGATGGTGTTCAGACCTTCCTGAAAAATTTAGACAGTTTATTTCTCGTGGACAGAGGATGTTGACAGTTCGCAGCTTTTTATGAATTGTACAACTTCAGAAGAGCCGGTGATATGAACATTCGTGAGTTCGTGGCAGAATTTGAGCATGTTTATTTCAAATTTACAAAGCAGGACATGGCACTGCCAAATTCTGTGATGGCTTTTATGCTTTTAGCTGCATGCAAACTTTCAGATAGTGAGCAACAACGAGTGATGTCCGCGATAACTGAGGTGACGTACGAAAACATGAAATCTGCCCTGAATCGTATTTTTGCTGGTGAAATTGGCGGGCAGAACGATGCATCGGTGTCCGCCAGGGAGGTGAAAGGCAAACCAGTATTTTGGAGTGACGAAGTTGGAGGTGAGGAAACGTTTTATGTTAGAGGTACTCGACAGGGACGGAGAATGTTGCGGGGTGGTGCAGTACGTGATCGAGGTCGTGGTGGTGGCCGATATTCAACCGTATCTGCTAGAATTCCCCAACGCTCATCCCCCGGCAGGAGGCAGAACCCACATGGATCTGACGGAAAGGTATTGAGGTGTTTCGTATGTGATTCTAGATTTCACTGGGCACGTGACAGTCCGGATGTATACGAAAACGACGGCGTCGAGAAGTAAATTCTGAAACAGTGCATCTGTCGTTATTTATGGGCTATGTGGATGATTCCGCTAGTGGAGGTAAGTTACAGACTCTAGTAGAAGAATCTAAGGGATGTGGTGTTCCAGACACAGGGTGTTCTACAACTTTATGTGGAGTTGAATGAATCAGTTGCTATCTAAGCGAGCTCACTGATTACGAACGTGAAGCAATAAGAGAAGAAGCGTCATCCTCAACGTTTACTTTTGCTGATGGTGTCACAGTTTCTTCCCTCATATATGTTACTCTGCCCTGCTACATTGGAAATACGTGTGCAACCATCGTGACTGATGTTGCGAACTGCAATATTCCTTTCT
>JAGKTI010005316.1:0-45687 GCA_018397915.1 Birgus latro | reverse complement strand
GCCCGGGGCTAGGCAATTTGGTCCTGACATTTTAAGATGATAGTGACCAGCCTCATTCGTCGCTGAGTGGCATAACATGAGTGATAAACCCCAACCATCCCTTAGATATAAATACATACATCCAGCGTACACAGTCACAACTCACTAGATGATATGGTTCCACCAAATGAAAACCTATCACATATCAATTTATTGTATAATGAGGATATAGCATGGGTTGATTGGGGATAGGGAAGGTGCCCTTGACCATGAAATGTTACATCTAAATAAAAACTAATCCTTTTAGCTTTGCCCTCAGCACCCCTCAGTAGCACCACATTTCCACCAGGGGTATCATCCTTATCTGACACAATTTCCAAGTCATAAGTTTCAGTATTTCACCCACAAAAAGTTACCACTTCACTGAATATTGCACATTGCACTACTTGTTATGCACTGGCACTGCTGTTTTGCAATGGCAACGGTGTTTCAGTGGCCTTTCATGCTCAAAATGAATTGAAAGGCACATGATCACTGTGAGTGTAAACACTGGGTGGCCATCTTGGCTCAGTCATCTAACTGGGAGGCTGTGTACACATGGTAGACATGATTTGCAAGTCATAAATTTAAGTATTTCACACACAAAAAGTTATCTATCTATCTGTCTATAGCCAGACACCATAATCCCATATGGGGTGGCCATTTGAGTTTGAGTTATATAGTTGTTTCATGGGGAGGGACACTAACTCTCCACCAACCAAGTTGACACGTAGGGAACAAGAATGGTTGGTTATTTGGTTACCACTCAGCATTGTAAATTGTTTCCTGGCTTACAGGAAATCATATGGCTTGTCACTCAATGTAAAACCACATGAAAAGGAAAGAAGAGTAATAAAAAGTGATTGGAAAGATTAAAGAAATAGGAACAGAGGTTGGCAGACAGAAAAAGAATGATAAAGGTGAAGGAAGAAATAGTTATCACATCACTTGATATTGCACACTGCACTATTTGTTACACACTTACTCTTTGGCAATTACAGTGGTGCTTCAGTGGCCCTGCATGCAAAAAATAGAATGAAGGGCAAATGATCATAGCGATTGTAAACACTGAGCGGCCATCATGGCTCAGTCAACTGACTGGGAAGCTATGTGCACATGGTAGACACAATTTCCAAGTCACAAGTTTCAGTATTTCACACAGAAAAAGTTATCACTTCGCTTTATATTGCACACTCCTTCATTTGTCACGCATTTAGACTGTTGTCTGGTGATACCAGTTGTGTTTCAGTGACTTTTCATGCACAAAATTAAGTGAAATGCAGACAATTAGCAAACATAAACACTGGGCCAGCCATCTTGGCTTAGTCATCTGATTGCAGGGACTGAGAGTCCCCATCATCAGCTGACTGAAAAGGCTGTGTTCGTTTCGTTTACTTTCGTTTTTGAAGGCTCCAACATGCTTGCATGTGTTGGCCTTGGTCACCTAATGGCAGCTCTCCATTCTGCTGGATCCCTGGCAGCCTCCCTGTTCAGTCCCTTAACCCTGAGGTCACACTTAATGACCTCGTCCCATGTCTTTCTCGGTCTACCCTTCCCAACCCCTCCCCCAATATTAACACTTCTCACCCTCTGTACCCAGTTATCATCCCCCATCCTCTCCACATGTCCAAACCACCTCAGCCTACCTCTCCTCATCACAACACCAATACACTCCAGTCCCATCCTACTTCTCAACTCTTCCATCATAAACCCAGCCCCCCCAGACCTTGCACGCAGGGACGCACTACACATCCACCTAATCATTGTCATTTCTGTACGTTTAAACCTGTGAATATCCTCTTCCTTTACTGCCCAGGTCTCACTACCATACAGCATCACACTCCTAACACATGCTGCATACAAAGACCCCTTAGAACGTATGCTTTTTTTTTTTTTTTTTTAATGCTAGGAAGAAGGAACGAAAGGCCAGGAGCCCTCAAATCATTTCTTCCAAGAAAAAAAACAAAAATAATACAAAAGAGCACCAAATTCAAGATCCGTTCATTTTGAGATGCCTGGACACACTGTGTTTGAAAGACTGGAAATCATAGGAAGTAGGAAATACAGACAGAGGGAGACAGTTCCAGAGTTGACCTGTTGCATAAATGAAGGGCTGGGAGTAACGATTAACTCTTACATTAGAGAGTTGGACAGAGAAGGGTTGAGAGTTTGTTGTTAGACGGATGCTACGCACCCGTCTGTAGAGGTGGAGGGATGCAAGCAGAAAGTTCAGAGGAGCATTGACCATTGAAGTAGCAATAGAAAAATGATAAAGATGCAACAGTGCAGTGAAGAGAGGTTGAAGGGAGCCAGTAAGAGGGGGAGAGTTAATGAGACGAAATGCCTTTGACTCCACCCTGTTGAGAAGAGCTGCATGTGGGAAGCCTCCCCACACATGAGAGTTGTACTCTTCACAGGGGCGAATAAAACCCGTTTATAAAGGCAACAACCGTGCAGAGGTAAAGAAGGTACAGAGTCGACTTAGCACACCTAAACTCTTGGAAGCAGATTTTACAAGAGATGTAATATGATCTTTCCAAGATAAGTCCCAAGTAAATGAAACCCCAAGCATGTTCCAGGATGATACAGGATTGAGCTGAATATTATTAAACAGTAGTGGGTACTCCTGTGGAAGATTTTGTTGGGTTGATAGGTGCAAGAACTGAGTCTTTGATGCATTAAAAACAACAAGATTATTTTTTCCCTAATCAGAAGTATGAGCCAAGTCAGACATTAGGTGTGCCATAGCCTCATTCCTTGTTTGTTGAAGTAACTGTTGAGGTGGATGTTGCAGGAACCGAATGGAAAGGTGAAGGGTGGAATCATTGGTGTACGAGTGGATAGGGTTAGATGTACAGCTTAGGTCATTGATGCATAAAAGGAAGAGAGTTGGTGATAGGACAGAGCCCTGAGGAACACCACTGTTGATAGGTCAAGGAGAAGAATGATGGCCGTCTACAACAGCGACTATAGAACGACCGGAAAGGAAGCTATAAATGATCGCACAGAGAAGGATAGCAACTGTTTGAGGGCAATTTGGAAATTAAAGATTTATGTCAGACTCGATTGAAAGCCTTTGAGATGTCAAGTGCAATAGCAAAGCTTTCGCCAAAGTCCCGAAAGGAGGATAACCAGGAGTCTGAAAGGTAGGTGAGAAGATTGGCAGCGGAATGTCCTTGATGGAACCCTGACTTACGATCAGAAAGAAGATTGTGATAGGAATGGCGCTTTAAAATTTTTCTGTTATGAATTGACTCGAAAACTTTTGGGACATAAGATGTTAAAGCAATTGGACGATAGTTATAGTTAGAGGGTTGGGAATGGTCACCCTTCTTTGGGACTGGCTGAATGAGAGCAAACTTCCAGCAAGAAGGAAAGGTGCAAGTTGATGGACAAAGGCATAAGAGTTTACCTAGGCAGGGTGTAAGGACAGAAGCACAGTTCTTGAGGACGACAAGAGGGACTCCTTCAGGCCCATATGCCTTGTCAGTATTGAGGCCAGTGAGGGCAGAAAATACATCAGCTGAAGAAATTTTTATGTCAGCCATGAGAAAGTCAGAGGCAGGAAGTGATGGAGGAACAGCACAATATCCAAGTCACAAGTATCTTGGTGGTAGGTGGTTGACTGGTGTATCAATGCACAAGGGAACTGCTTCGAGGGTGATGTTGGTCAATAGGAGCTATGGTGAGTTTTCAGTTTTATATAACATTAGTGTAGAAAATTTTGGATAACACCTCATATTCTGGTCCAGAGCACATCTATGTCACGAACAAGTACCTGATAAACGAAGGCGTTGAGAAATCCCCTGAGGGAAAAATCCTAAATTGTCATATCTGGAGATTATGGAGGCCATTTAATGGGACCACCATGGCCAGTCCGTCTTCCTGGGAATTTAGCATGTAGCTAGGCCTGGTCATGGGGTCACCATTGCCAGTCCACCTTCCAGGGAATTTAGCATCCAGATAGGCCATTTAATGGAGCCATCACGGCTAGTTCACCTTCCTGGGAATTTAGCCTCCAGGTAGGCCACTTACTGGAGCCACCACAGCTAGTCCACCTTCCTGGGAATTTAGCGTCCAGATAGACCACGTAATTGAGCCACCACGGCCAGTCCACCTTCCTGGGAATTTAGCGTCCAGATAGGCTAGTTAACCCCTTAACCGCGGGTCGTCACTTTCATGACGGTCGGGTGCAATGGATCATACTGCGGGGCGTCACTTGAGTGACTCTGTGTTATTTTTAGTTCCCCCGGGCTTTCAGGTGGAGACTTGTATCATCTATCAGCACTACCAATGTCCAACAATAGTTAGAGCTACTAATGTCATCAGTACTCCCATCCATTGTTGACAATTTAGCCATTTTCCCCCATTCTAGACTCCCCTCCCTACCTCCCCTCCATTACCCTCTCCTGTCATCTGCTCAGCCGCTCTGCGCTAAGTAAATCTATCCCGGATTTTTCCACTGTTTTCATCCATTGAAATGAGCCCTATGCCCTATTCTTATACAAAATAATATACATATATAAAAAATAAGGTAATTGATAGTGCCATACACCTGGAATTGGCTAATTATCACTTGGCAACATCCAACCTGCGCTCGTTCACTAATTTCCCCTGCTTTTTTTTCCCGTGAAATATGCCGTATGATACTCTTGTAATACATGTATAAATGTATATAAGAAAGGAAGAAGCCTGAGTGATATTTATATTCACCTGGAACTACCTAATTTATTATGTATTGTCTAGATTTCCTATGACTTATTTCTTAGCATATACATTAGCAGCTGACATTTTCAACTCTTCGCTACCAAGATACAGTCAGTTTGCTCTCGTCCTTCATGGTGAAATGACGCCCGTCCATTTCTGCCGCTTGTGCGCCTATTATACAAGGCCCTGTGACCTCTACCCCTACTAAACATCATGTGGGAAGCGGTAAAGGACTGTAGGTATGTATAAGTGTAATAAAGTACTAGAAATAATAAAGTGTGAGTGTGTCTATGAGTAAAAAATGACAGAATACCAGCGGCGAATTAGCGTGAGTGGGAGGCTCGTACGCGCTCGTATTTTACATTGCTTTCACAGTTTTTTTTTTTTTTTTTTTTAGTTTTTATTCCAAACTACTTGGAAATCATTGAATAATGTTTCTAGTGATGATATCTGGCAGTGGTATTCAGATTAGGGGATATCGGGAAGTTTAAAGTGGAGACTTAGTTACCCAACTTCAGAAGTCTCCACAAGTCCTACGGTAGTCAACGAGTGCTAAAAAACAAAAACATCCCAGGAGAAAGCTGAAGTTATATGCCATATGCATATGTAATTATAATATTCTAGGACTAATAACTGATTTTTGGCAAATATTTTAAAAAAGTCAGTTGGAGCGCGAATATCCCCGCGGGAATGGCAAGGTGAACCTCCGACAACCCCGCGGTGTAGGGGTTAATGGGATCACCACGGCCAGTCTACCTTCTTGAGAATTTAGCGTCCAGATATCCATGTATGCCTGAACTCCGTTGTGGAGGAACACTGCTATCTTGAAAAATGATGTGTCATTGTTTTGTTTCGTTTCGTTTTTGAAGGCTCCAACATGCTTGCATGCGTCGGCCTTGGTCACCTAATGGCGCCTCTCCACGCTGCTCGATCCCTGGCAGCCTCCCTGTTCAGTCCCTTAACCCTTAAGTCACACTTAATGACCTCGTCCTATGTCTTTCTCAGTCTACCGCTCCCAACCCCTCCCCCAATATTAACACCTCTTACCAATTGTGGCACTGTGTTATTTTCCAGCATACATAGGTAGCTGCCTCCACTGACAGTTTTCTCCGTAATGATAAATGGGCCAACTACAGTACCTTGTACTGCAGCCCACACCAGACATTAATTTTTGGACACTCACAGATGTGCCCATGAGTATCGTGCGTTTTCAGAACAACGTATAAGAATGATGTGTCGATTCACACACCTGAATACATGAAATGTGGTTTCATCAGTGAAGATTATCTTCTTGAAGTAGCCCTCGTTTTCATAAATTGAGTCCAAAATGAAGCATGGGATCGGGAACAGTGGGGTCTGTCATTTGCTTGTAAAGCCAGTACTAACTGGATTTTATACGGGTGAAGATGCAGCCTTTTCTGCAGAACTTTATGTACTGTTGATCTAGGTGCTCTACATGTAATTTCTGAACAGCATGGCACACACACTTGCTAGGGCTATACAGTAAGACCTCACTATAACGGACTAATTGGGGCCCAAGCCAGTCCGAAAAATGCGAAATTCCGATAAAAATGACATCCGGACTTACCCCTGCTAATCCGGACTTTTTCCGATATATCAGACATTAGTCCGGACTGCATCAGTGGTTTTCACCACCATTGCAGTATTGTACTGTGTTATACCTTCACTACATTAATCAAATAGTACAGTAAACCCTTGCTAAGCCGAACTATATGGGGCTCTACCCTGGTTCGAGTTGCCGAATTTTCCGGCTTACCGAATTTTCACCCCAAAAAATTGCTAAATTACCGAATTTTCACCCCCCAAAATTGCTAAGACAATACCTATTACCTGTCTTTTCAACATTACATTAAAGAAGCATATGTAAATAAATAAGTTATGACAAAAAACAATTTAGTGCATTTAATATACATTTAATTGGTAGAAAATCATTCACAGAGGCAGTCAGACCCATATGCAGCGTGTGTTGGAGATGGATTTTCACCCCCCAAATTGCAAAAATAATACTTATTACTTGTCTTTTCAACACTAAAGTAAAGAAGCATATACAGTGTATAAATGAATAAAGAAAGACAAAAAAGAAACAATTCAGTGCACCTAATCTACCCCTCGTTTGAGGCACTACAGGTCCATCGGCAGCTTGTGTTGGAAACGGAGGTGGTGAATGTGGCTGAGTTCACAATTTAACATAACAGTACCCAGTATTTATTTCACTGAACATTAAGAACTAATTAAGTCACTAATAAACTTAAATGTAATCACTATAATAGACTGCAATGTAACACCTGCAGTAATAAAAGTACTGTACTGAACTTTAATCATGATCACGTAACACTAAGTCAAACGCACACTTTGTTTTTCATTTAGTCAAATTACATTTTTCATAAACACACACACCGACACTACTCAGTGTCTGTGCCAACACTGTTTTAAGTGCTGGCTATCTGAGGATCTGAAGGAGCAGAATCACTGCTGTAATCAAGGGGTGGGAGAGGCCGACGTCTTGGCATAGGCTTAAAGAAGTCATGAATTTTCAGCTGTTTCTGCTTCGAATACTGGCGATGAATAACCAAGCTTCGCAAGTCCCTTACATGCATATAAAAAATTTGTGCTTCATTATCATCAACATAATCCAGCCAAGATATGACAACATCCATTGCTTTACGAACTTGGGATAATGTGTATGGAATCTCGCGTCCAACATCAGTGTTCTCTTCCTCGTCATCATCATTGTCATCTTTCTTCCCAGCCACGGACTCAGCAATTTCTTTTTCTGTGTGGTAATGATATCCTGGATCATCTGCATCCATTTCAAGCCACTGGATGACATCTTCTTCATTAACATTCTTCTCACTGACTTTTTGCATAACTTCAAGATAATCTGAGACTTCAAAACCAGTGAAATCATTCACAATATCTGTATTCTCCAATAATTTCTTCCAACCATTGGCCAAAGTTAAATCTGAAACTTGATTCCAAGCATCATGAAGGTTGAAAATTGCATTACGAAGATTATAATTTTTCAATTTTTCCAGTGTGCGCACTCCACGTCTGTCCTCCTCTGCATCCTCCTCCGTCTCCAACACTTCAAAACAGTCTTGCATCAATTTCCTGCGGTAATGTCGCTTGCAGCATTCAATGATGCCCTGATCCAAAGGCTGAATTAGCGATGTAGTATTAGGTGGTAGGAACATTACTTTAATCCTACCATCCTTTGAGCAGAGATCAGTGGCACTAGGATGTGAAGGTGCATTGTCTAATAAAATAACTGCCTTTACATCGACTTGTGGGATTTTCTGCCTTTCAGTCTGATCACGGTAAATCTCCTGACATGCGTGCTGGTGGAACCACTTGGAGATTAAATCTTGCGTGAACCATGCAGTTTTATTTCCAGTGTAATGAACAGGTAATTTATTCATAAAATTCTTAAGGCACCTAGGCTTCATTGCTTTACCAACAACCATTGGCTTTAAACGGTGAGTGCCATCTCCATTTGCACAGAAAAGTACAGAAATTCTGTCTTTGGAAACTTTACGGCCAGGTGTGCTGCCGTCAACCTTGGATGCCAGAGTATTCGAGGGTGGTGCTCGCCAGAACAAACCGGTTTCATCTGCATTGTAAATCTGGCTTAAGAGCAAACCAGATTCTTTAACAAAATTCACAAATTTCCTTCGAAATGGATCAACACTGCTTGAATCTGCACTTATACTTTCTCCCACTAGTTTACGGTTACTGATGCTATGGCGAGACTGGAAATGAAACAGTCAACCTCCACTAGCCTTGAAATCACTTATTCCAAGATGTGTTGCTAGGCGTGAAGCTGCACTTTGAATGTCTATCCCCCTAACGCCAACTCCTGCCGACCGCTGCTGTTTGTACCACTTGAATACTGCCTTATCCAAATCTTCAAATTTGGAGAGTGTCATTCTTTTCTTAGGACATTTTTCATCCTTGATATTTTCCATGCTCCTGGCATATTCACGAATTTTATCCTTGGCCTTCCTGATATCGTAGAAAGTAGTCTTCTTTATCTGAAATTCTTCACATACCATCTGCATCGAAATGTCACTTTCGATTCGGTCAAGTATTTTCAGCTTTTCTGAGATCGGTAATGTCTTTAGCTTCATTCTCTTATGACTAGAGGTGCCAGCATCACTTCTTTTACGCTTTGAACCTTCCATGGCAAGGCAGAAGGAAAAAAGAGAGCGCTTCTCAGGACTAGATGACAGTAAAAATGGTGCAACTACCACCTCCGATGGTAAGCAGCAGACTGGCGCCACGCGTTCGCTTCGCGCCATTTCTCCCCCTACCTCCGCATTTTCGGCCTACTTTCATATGTGGTCTTGGCCTGAGTTACGCTTTGAACCTTCCATGGCAAGGCAGAAGGAAAAAAGAGAGCGCTTCTCAGGACTAGATGACAGTAAAAATGGTGCAACTACCATCTCGGCCTGAGTTCGGCTAACTGAAGATTCCGGCTTCTAAAAGTTCGGCTTAGCAAGGGTTTACTGTATAATAATACTGTACTGTGCACTGAAAAACATGTCTTTTACTTGTCTTATTGTGGTGAACATAGCTGAAGTGATCAGGCAGTCCGGACTGCTTTCTGGCTTTATCGGACTTTTTCTGATATATAGGAGTTTAGTCCGGTAGCTCCTCGAGTCCAATAAAAGCGAATTCCGGTCTGTTGAAGTCCGTTATATCGAGGTTTTACTGTATTGGAATGACTTTTAAATGCTGTCAACAGTACCGGCCTAAGCACTGGGTCATGCGCTACAAGGTTGGTCTGCCACAGATCCTGTGACCAGAGAATGTTGATACCATCTTTTAACGCTAATTATTGCAGGAGGATCATGTCTGTATACTTGACAGTAATTCCTTTTCAGTGTCATCATTGATTTTGACTCGCCATACCAGATTACACACTGAGCCTTTTCTGGTATGGTTACCATGTTTGCATTCTTCTAACCAATCCAGATCTGTAGATCATCCAGCAGTAACAGTGACCAATATCTGTAAGGAGGGGGAAAAAAAACAATAAAGTGTTTCAAGTGCAGCAAACAAGAAGTAATTATTACATGTAATTTGCACATTTGGACTTGGTTCACACGGCGACATGGAATGTGAGGGATGCGAATGATTAGGTGAAAGAAAAAGAGATTGTCCGGGTGCTTGAGGGTGAAAAAGTGGTTGTGTGTGGATTAGTGGAGACTAAATGGAGAGACAAGAGAGTGGGACTATGGATGGGGTATATGCGTTGGAGTAGGTGGGAATGAGAGGGCAAAAGAGAGTGTATGTATTGTTGTGTGCAAGAGATGGGAGGAGAATAAAAGAGAGTAACGATTGGTTGGCTCAAGGATTGTGTGGGTCAGATTGAAAGTAAAATTACAAGTGTGGGCAATTGTATGTGTGTGTATGCGCCATTGCAAGATCACGTAAGCAGAGTGAAAGAAGAATTCTGGGCAAATGTAGATTGATGCATGGAAAAGTGTGAGAGGAATGAGAGAGTTTTTTTTTAGTTGGAGATATGAATGGAAAGTAGGGAATGTGATGATGTATGGTGTAGTTAGTGAGTGGGGTGTGCCTGCAGATGTGGATGAGAATGGCAGTGCTGTAATGGACATTTGTGCAGGGAAGGGGTTGGTGATAGCTAATACCCTCTTTAGGCACAAAATGATCCACAGGTGTATGTGATGAATGTTGAGAAGAGTGGGTGATGAATTGGATGAATGGAAGGCAGTGATTGCATGTGTGTGTGTAAATGACAGAATGAGAAGGTATGTAATGGATGCAAGAGCATACAGAGGTTGGGGGAGTGGACTTTCAGAACACCACTTGGTGGTGGTGAGTGTCAAGGTTCAAGTGCGATGGAGGAATAGAAGGAGGGAAGGACAGGAGGATGTAGTCCATCCAATGAGGGTAGAAAGCTTACAAGAGGATGAAAATAAAAACAGAATATAAGAGAGAAGTGGAGGAGCAATTGGGTAAATATGATTTGGAGCAGATGGGGGAGGTGGAAGATGTGTGCATGATGTTCACAGAAGAAATCTGTGCAGCATGTGATGTGGTGTTTGCAGTGAAGAAAAGACGTATGGGGGTGCAAGGAACAGCATGGGGGAATGAAGAGGTGAGACAGGCTGTGGTGCAAAAGAAGAAAGCTTATAGTGAGTGGATGGGAAACAGAGGCATAGAGGAAGCTCAGAGAGGAAGAGAGAGTTGTATGTATAGTGGAAGAGAGAGGTGAAAAGATTAGTAAGAGAGAGTAAGACTGGATGAGGAATTTGGAAGGAGTTTGAGTGTAAGGTGGAGGATATGAATGTAAGAAAATATTCTGAAAGGAGGTAAAGAGAGTTAGACAGAGTGATAGAGAAGTTAGTAGGGGAGTGAAAGATAAAAGTGGCAGATTGCTAGTGGAGAAGGAAGAAGCTGATGGAGAGAACACTTTAAGGAGCTGTAAAACACAGAGAGTGAAAGTAATGTAAGTGGCTGGGAAATGGCACGGAGAAGGAGGGAGTTGAGAAGGAAGGAAGAGATCAGTAGGATGGAAGTAGTGGAAGCAATGAAGAAAGTCAAAATGGAGAAAGCCCCAGGAATTGATGGAATGTATGGTGAGATGCTGAAGCATGAATATGGGGGGGGGGAGTAGTAGAATGGATGAGGAAGATGTTCAGATTGGCCTGGGAGGAAGGTAGAGTCCTGGAGACTGGAAGTCAGGAATAATTATTCCCCCGTAAAAAGGAAAAGGGGAAAAAGTGTGTGGTAATCGTAGGGGCATTTGCCTTCTCAGTGTAATAGGAAAAGTATATGGTTTGGTACTTATTGACTGAGTTAGGGAAATAACAGAGGAATTAGTTGGAGAAGAACAGGGAGGTTTTAGGAAGGGAAGAGGTTGTGTAGAAGAGATATTCTTCCTTAGGTCTTTAGTGGAAAAATTCCTAGAGAATGGAATGAAATTGTATGAGTCCTTCATGGATTTGGAGAAAGCATATGACAGAGTGGATAGATAAGGAATGTGGAAAATATTAAGAATATATGGAGTAAATCGGAAGTTTTTGAATGCCATGAGGAGTATGTATGAGGGTGCTAAGGCTTCAATGCCCGTGGAAAGTGAACTGAGTGCATTTTTCTGTCTGAATGTTGGATTGAAACAGGGATGTGTCATGTCTCCATGGTTGTTCAATCTGTATATGGATGGGGTTATAAAAGAAACAGCTACAGTACAATGTAGGGCAGTGGATGTTGGAGCAGCCCTAATGAGAGAGGGCAGCGTTTAGAAACTCCCTGTACTGTTGTTTGCAGATGATACTTTATTGTTAGGTGAAGATGAAGGGGAACTGCAAGGCATTGTGAATAAGTTTGGGAGAGCATGTAAGAAATGGAATCTAAAGATGAATTTCAGGAAGAGTAAAGTTATGGTCTTCGAGAGAAGTGAAGTCACTGATTGTACAATGTGATCGAATTGTGAGGAAATAGAAAATGTGAGTGTGTTTAAGTACTTGGGCAGTGTGATGGGTAAGATGGAAGTTTTGAGGAGGATGTGCTTGGAAGGAAACAATTTGAAAGTTGCTGGTTCTTTGAAAGCAGTGATAAGGAATAGGGAAGTGAGCATGGAAGTAAAAAAGTCACTGCATGATAGTATTGTGATACCAATGCTGACATATGGAAGTGAAGTTTCGACCCATACTGAAAGGACACAAGTCAGGAGTGAGAGCAGTGGAAATTAGTTATTCGAGAGGAGCATGTGCAGTTACATAGAGAGAGAGAGAGATTGACAAATGAGGAAGTGAGAGTGTTGTGGTGTGGATGTGGTTGTGATAGTAAGCTTTAGGAGAAATACAATGAGATGATTTGTCCATGTGGAGAGGAAGGAGGCGAGAGACTAATGAGGAGAGTGTATGTGAGTGAGGTGGAGGGGGGAAGAGGGAGGGGGAGGCTGAGGATGAGATTGAGGGATGGAGTGGAGAGGTATGTGAGAGAGGAGTGTGTGAGCTGGGGAGAGGGCAGTGAAATGTTGGGGGACAGGGCGACATGGAGGCGATTTGTTTGTGGCCACCCCTTATGGAATTGATTCACCTGGCAATAAATAGATAGACAGATAAACTGAACATACTCTTCTTTTACTCCTCTATCCTCTGCTTGAGTGCAGTGAATTATACTACAGTTTATCTAAGTAACAGATCTGGTTTTGGCCACATATTTGCTCTTAAACAAGAGTCAGCCATCAGTGTTAATGCTCTTTACTTTCAAGATGAGACGCAGAAGGAGGAAATGAAGCGAGAGAGGAGGCGGCTACAGGAGCAACTACGTAGGATCAAGCGTAACCAGGAACGCCAGCAGAAAGGCATTGTCACCCCACCCAAAACCAAAAAACCTAAGCTCAAGCCAGACTTGAAGCTTAAATGTGGTGCCTGTGGCCAGGTTAGTACATTAGCTCACATTATATATATATAATGGTTGACCACATTTCACAAAAATATAAAAAACTGATTAAAAATTACTGTATTTCAAAAATGGAGTAACATCATAGAATAACTCCATATTTTTTTATAATTATCCATATTGTATGTTTCAGAGCAATTTCTGTATTTTGCATTGCACCATCGTTTAGGTTGAAATTAAGGTTGTGATGATAATGGTAATAATGAAGTATGCTTAGTATTTTAAATAAGATATATATAAAAGAATAGTAGAGAAGGTAGAGAAGACATCAGACTGGGATTTTCGAGTGAGTTATGGACAAGAATCATCAGATTCAGAATGTGTGGGTGTTATGACCTGAAGACATCAGACTAAGAATGCCTGGTGAGTTATGACCAGAAGGCTTCAGAATCGGAATACCTGGTGAGGTATGAACAGAATGATTTTTTAGTGGTATTGGGTGCGAATCACATATTCACTCTAAAACAGGTAGCTGAGAAGCCTTGTGAAAAAAATGGTAACATACAGTATGTATGGGGTTGGGGGGAAAAAAATGACATGGGGTGGCCAGTGCTACCCCTCTGGATGCTGCACTGATATGGATGGAAAAGTACTGAGTACTGTAGAAAGTTTTTACAGTAATAGTGAAGCAGGAGTAGACAGTAGCACCAGTCGAGCAGGGCAGTACTCCCAAGGTGGATGGAAGGCTGATGACAGGGAGAGCTGGAGCTCCCATTTCATCAGCCTTCAGGACCTGAACTTTTTCAGTGTCTCAGTAACACAGAGAGTAGACCAACATGCTCTCCAATACAAATTTCTCTAACTGTCAAAACCAAACTACATGCACACTACACACTACATTTCTTTTTCAAAATTAGTAAAAAAGAAAATGGCGCACAAAAATCATGCCTCGAAGTCCCCGGGGGGGGAACCATAAATGCCCCCACCATCCGCCCCTCTCCCGGTGACGACTCACAGAGCTCCCTGGAACCACTGTCTGACTCACTCCTTCTTCATTTCTGTAACATTCGCGGCCTTTCCTCTAACTTTCGCTCCGTTGAACACCACCTCTTCTCCTCTAAACCTCACCTTCTCTTTCAATCTGAGACTTAGCTGTCTGAGGCAACTGACAGCAAACCCTTTTCTGTATCCTCCTACTTTCTCTATTCTCATTTCAAAGCCAAAGGTGGCTGTTGCGTATATGTACGCAACGATCTATCTTGCTCTTGCGTTCCTGAACTTGATTCTTCTGAATTCTCTACTCTCTGGCTTCGGCTTTCCTGTCATTCTCTGACTAAATATATCTGTGGTGTTTACTTATCTCCTAATTCTACTGACTATCAAAAATTCTTTGACTATCTTACTTCTACGATGGAACACATTCTATCCATTTCTCCTTTCTCTGAAATCTCCATTCTAGGATATTTCAATGTTCACCACCACCTTTGGCTCTCCTCTCCTTTCACTGATCCACCTGGTGAACAAGCCTACATCTTTTCCATCTTTAATGACCTAGAGCAGCTCGTACAGCACCCTACCCGCATCCCTGACCGGCTTGGAGAGAGTTCCAACATACTTGACCTTTTCCTAACAACTAATCCTTCTGCTTACACTGTTAATCTTTCCTCTCCGTTGGGCTCCTCCGTTCATAACCTTATTACCTTAACCTGTCCTATCGCTCCGGTACGGCCTGTGGACCCTCCAAAGAAATGCCGCCTGTGGCACTTTGGAGCTGGAGATTGGGAGGCCCTGAGGCAGTACTTCTTTGATTTTTCTTGGAATGATTATTGCTTCCATGGGTGGGAGCCATCTGAGTGTGGCTTGCGCATTACGGAGGTTATTCTCTCGGGCATGGAAGCATACATTCCTTTCTCATATCCTCTGACTAATGCAAGAAAGCCTTGGTTTAATCACGCTTGTTCTAATGCTGTCCGCAATAAGGAGAGGGCCTATAAGAGGTACCTGAGCCAACCCACCCCTGAATCACGTCTTTTATATATTTCTGCCCGGAATCGTGCTAAGTCTGTTCTTCGTTTTGCTAAAAGTAATTTCATCCGTGCTAAATGTTCTCAACTCGCCAACTCGAATTCTTCTCGCTCCTTCTGGCATCTTGCCAAAAACCTTTCTAACAACTTTACCTCATCATCCTTCCCTCCTCCTTTCTACTCTGATGGCTCTGTAGTCATTTCTTCTACTGATAAAGCAGATCTCTTCGCTCAGACTTTCTCCTCCAATTCCACCTTAGATGATTCCGGTGCTATTCCTCCATCACTTCCCCCCTCTGACTTCCTCTTGACTGACATCTTCAGCTGATGTATTTTCTGCCATCACTGGCCTCAATATTAACAAGGCATATGGGTCTGATGGAGTCCCTCCTGTTGTCCTCAAAAACTGTGTTTCTATGCTTACACCCTGCCTAGGTAAACTCTTTCGCCTTTGTCTATCAACTTGTACCTTTCCTTCTTGCTGGAAATTTGCTCTCATTCATCCATTCCCAAAGAAGGGTGACCATTCCCAACCCTCTAACTATTGTCCAATTGCTTTAACATCGTGTGTCTCAAAGGTTTTCGAGTCAATCCTTAACAGAAAAATTTTAAAGCATCTTTCCTGTCACAACCTTCTTTTTGATCGTCAGTATGGGTTCCGTCAGGGACGCTCCACTGGCGATCTTCTCACCTACCTTTCAGACTCCTGGTCATCCTCCTTTCGGGACTTTAGCGAAAGCTTTGCCATTGCAGTTGACATCTCAAAGGCTTTCGATCGAGTCTGGCATAAATCTTTAATTTCCAAACTGCCCTCCTACGGTTTCTATCCTTCTATCTGTGCCTTCATCTCTAGCTTCCTTTCTGGTCGTTCTATAGCCGCTGCTGTAGACGGCCATCGTTCTTCTCCTAGATCTATCAACAGTGGTGTTCCTCAGGGCTCTGTCTTATCACGAACTCACTTCCTTTTATTCATCAGTGACCTTCTAAGCTGTACATCTAACCCTATCCACTCATATGCTGATGATTCCACCCTTCACCTTTCCATTCGGTTTCTGCAACTTCCATCTCAGCAGTTACTTCAACAAAAATGGGATGAGGTTATGGCACACCTAATGTCTGACTTGGCTCGTATCTCTGATTGGGGTAAAAATAATCTTGTTATTTTTAATGAATCAGAAACTCAGTTCTTACACTTATCAACCCGACAAAATCTTCCTCAGGATTACCCACTAATGTTTAATAATGAACAGTTATGTCCTGCATCATCCTTGAACATGCTTGGGGTTTCATTCTCTCGGGATTTGTCTTGGAAAGAACATATTACATCTTTTGTGAAATCTGCTTCCAGGAGATTAGGTGTGCTAAGCCGATTCCCAACTTTCTTTACCCCTGCACAGTTGTTGACCTTGTACACGGGTTTTATTCGCCCGTATATGGAGTACAACTCTCGTGTGGGGAGACTCTCCACATGCAGCTCTTCTCAGTAGGGTGGAATCAAGGCTTTTCGTCTCATTAATTCTCCTCCTCTTATTGATTCCCTTCAACCTTTGTCTCTTCGCCGCACTGTTTCATCTTTATCTCTCTTCTATCACTACTTCAACTGTCACTGTTCCTCTGAACTGTCTGCTTGCATCGCTCCACCTCTACGACGGGCACGTAGTACCTGTCTAGCAACAAACTCTCATCTCTTTTCTGTCCAGCTCTCTAATGCAAGAGTTAACCGTTACTCCCAGTCCTTCATTTATGCAACTGGTCATATCTGGAACTGTCTTCCTCTGTCTGTATTTCCTACTTCCTGTGATCTCCAGTCTTTCAAACGCATTGTGTCCAGGCATCTCGAAATGAACGGATCTTGAATTTGGCTCTCTTTTGCATTGTTTTTGCTTTTTCTTGGAAGGAACAGTATGCAGGCTTGTGGCCTTCGGTTCGTTCTTCCTTGAATTGAAAAAAAAAAAAAATCTGTATGAGTAAATGGAAGTTAAACTGAGTTGCATTGAGACCGAGACACAAGTTGTCCCCATAGTTATTCACTTAATGTGCAGTATATAGGTGGAGTTAAGGAGGAGGTCAAAACTGGAGCTGTAGTAATGTGGGGTAGGCTGATGATGATTGTGGAAAGGTGGAGTATTTGTAAGCAGAGGATGCTGTGATGTTTGCAAACAGTAAACAGGATCTTTGCAATCTGGTTCAAGTGAATGCATTAGATGTAGAGAAACTGCATTTCACAGTGTGATATGCTGGTGAATGGAGAGAGATTTAAATTGTTGGAAATACCTGTAATCTATATGTGTGGGAAATTTGAAATGGAAATGAAAAATAAAATGATAAGGAAGGAAAGTGGCTGGTGCTATGAGGGAATTGATGTGAAGCAGAGGCTTCAGAAGAACTGCAGGACATAATATGAGTGTTTATACTGACATATGAGTTGAGACATGTATGACATGAGTATGAAAAGTCAAGAGTGAAAGCACTGGAAATGAGACTGTTAAGGAATATTTAAGAAATTCATAGGTTGGATGAAAGCCAAGATTGAAAGCATTGGAAATGAGACCTTTAACGAGTATGTCTGAACTCATAGCTTGGATGAAAGCCAAGAGTGAAAGCACTGGAAATGAGAATGTTAAGGAGAACTGAAATTTTATGTGGGTGACAAATGAGTGAATTTTTATTCTTTGTCTACCTGGTTGAAAGATTTACATTTTTGCTTTCCTTTTATCTATCCATTTATCTTTTTATATATTTGTCTATCTATCTACACACACACACACACACACACACACACACACACACACACACACACACACACACACACACACACACACACACACACACGAGCAGCCAGAGCGAGAAGACGTGTCTTAAACCACCTCTCAACGAACCCAACAACCTTAAGTAGTTTTCAGGAATTGTCCTGTCTCCTTCAGTCTTGTTTAAAATTTGAAATATTGCAGGTTATTATAATCTGCCAAAAATGTAAAGAACTATTGTCAGTAAGTATACATGAATGTTTTGTAGGAATCTCAGGAACGGCTGTTCAGTCTAGTACTGCAACCAACCTCAAACATGGCCGACAATGTAAACATTGGGGAACTGGAAGTTTCAGGTTTTGACAGTGAAACAAATGATATGGATTTGGTCAAAATGTTGATTATGAGAATTAGTGAACTAGAAAAGAAAGTGGAGGATCTAGTATCAACAAACATTCCTGAAAATACCGAGAATTCTATACAGAGTTTGATACAGGTCAGTGAGACAGCGAACCAGGAGATCGAGAATTTGAAACAAGAAAATATTGAATTAAGGAGAAAACTAGAGGAAAGCAGTAACAAAACAGAGAAGGGAAGTAGTGTGTTAGAAGAGCAAAAGGCAAAGTGGACACATGTGGAAGAAGAACAGAAAGAAGTGGTCAGTTTAAGGGAAATTATTTAGGAAGAAAGGGAAATGGACAAGAAAAAAATGGAAGAAAATGTAGTGAAAATATTGAAGAAAAAAGAAAATAGTGAGAGAAACAGTAGAAAGGAACAGATATGTCATAATAATTGGAAACAGGGAGGAGGAAGAAAAAGTTAAGTCTGAGAGACTCGAATCAGGTGAGGAAAATATTGGGCAAGATCGATCCTGAAGGAAACAAGTGGGAAATAGAAATTGAGGAAGTAAGGAGGATAGGGCCATATAAGAAAGGGGAAACAAGACCAATTAGAATTAAGATGCCATCAGAAAATGTAGTAAATGATATACTTAAGGTAAGTAAAGAGGCAGGGATGGAAAATATTATAGTAAGAAAAGATTTGAATGAAGAAAAAAGAGAAGTCTTAAAATCTTTGAAGGACCAAGTAAAGGAAAAAAATGACAGGAGGACAGAAGTAGACATAAATTTTTTTTTTGGAGAATGATGGATAGGAAAGTAAGGAAGTGGTATGTGAGGAACTAGATGTAAAGGAAACAAAGAGGAAGGATAGGAATACGAAAAAAAGAATGTGTAAAGATAAAAACAGTGCAGCAAATCTGTGTATCATCTACAGTAATGTAGATGGGTTAATATCTAAGAAAGGGGAAATTGGAGACTTTATAAATGAAAATAAACCTGAAATTGTTTGCTTGGTAGAGACTAAATTGCCCCGAGATATCGATATAAAATTATTTGGATGGAACAATTATAACATTTGGAGGAAGGACAGAGAAGGTAAGTTTGGGGGAGGTATAATGATATTAACCCGTAATGACCTAAGAGCAAAGAATATAGAAATTGAAAATACTGTGGCTGAACTTTTGGGAGTTGCAATAGAGGACAGTTATGGAGAAAAAATAGATGTAATAGTTTTTTATATGCCCCCCAAAACTAGGGCATGGATGAAGGAAGATTACGAACAGTTAATAAGAGAATCCATTAGTAGGTTAAAATGTTAATTGAACGAAGAAACAGAATAATATTAATAGGAGATTTTAACTGTAGAGAAGTTGATTGGGAAAGTATGGATGCTGGGAACAATGGGGAATCATTGGAAATAAATTAATGGAATTGGTGATGGAAAACATAACCCAATTGATCAAAGAAAACACAAGAATTAGGGGTGACGACAAACCATCGAGGCTCGACCTAGTATTCACAGAGGACCCAAATGACGTGAGGAACATAACCTACCAATGCCCCTTTGGTAAAAGTGATCATCTGGTACCTGAGATGGAAGTGGTAGAAGTTAGGGAAGGAGAACGAGATGAAAAACACAGAGAAAATAGATACAATTATGGGAAGGCTAACTTTGCTTCCCTGAGGAACCCTGAGGAACTTTTTCCAAAATATAGACTGGAGTAAATTGAATATGATCACAAATGTTGATGAGAAATATGAGTTTTTGATAGAAGTATATAAAACAGGAGTTACTAAGTATGTCCCAAAATTATCTGCAGCTATGGAAAGGAAGAAAGAATGGTTTAACAACAGATGTTGGATGGCATGGAATGAAGTGAGAAGAAGGTATAGTGAAAGGGCTTGGGAGGAGTACAAGCAGGTAAGAAATGAATATGTAAGGGTGCGGAGAGAAAAGGAAAGGAAATACGAAAAAGATATTGTATCTAACTGTAAAAAAGAGCCAAAACTATTTTGTAGGTTTGTAAATGGCAAAATGAAAGTTAAGGACAGTATAGTACGACTGAGGGATGGAGGAAGACTTGTGTGAAGTAATGAACAACAAGCTGCAGTCAGTTTATATATTGGAAGAGGAATTTAGGGAGCCTGAAATAGAACCCAGGCTGATGGGAATGGCTGAAATTACAGTTGACATGAATGTGTTACAGTTGATAAAGGATTTGGTTGTGAGAAAAGCAATGGGACCAGATGGTGTGGCTGGATGGATCCTGAAGGAATGTGCCGACCTATTAGTGTGGCCAGTTTATGTCATTATCAAGACCTCGCTTGAAAATGGACAGTTACCTAAGGATTGGAAAAGAGCAAGTATTGTGCCAGTCTTCAAGGGAGGAGATAGGGAGGATCGACTTAATTATAGACCTGTGTCACTTACTAGTATTGTTTGTAAAATCTGTGAGAAAATTATTAGAAAAAGATGGATAAAATATTTAGAAGAAAATGAAGTGATAACACCGAGACAGTTTGGTTTTAGGGAAGGAAGATCATGTGTTACTAACCTATTAAGTTTGTACAGTAGGGTAATAGATCTCATACAAGAGAGAGAGGGATGGGCGGACTGTGTCTATCTGGATCTTAAGAAATCATTTGACAGGGTGCCCAATGGGAGGCTACTGAGGAAGTTGAAGACCTTTGGAGGGGTGCATGGGAAACTATTAAAGTGGATGGGAGATTATTTGATAGGAAGGCAGATGAGAATAGTTACAAGAGACAAGGTTTCACAATGGAGAAATGTGACTAGTGGAGTATGCCAGGGCTATGTCCTGGCCCCTATAATATTTCTGATATATGTAAATGATTTGCCAGAGGGTTTGAATAGTTACATGAGTATGTTTGCAGATGATGCTAAAATTATGAAACATATTAAATGTATTGATAGTTGTAAAGAACTGCAAGAGGACTTGGACAAAATACACAGCTGGAGCCAAACTTGGAAAATGGATTTTAATGTCAAGAAGTGTCATGTGTTAGAAATGGGAATAAGTGAAAGAAGACCACACTGGACATATAAAATGAGCAATGAGATAATTAATAAAAGAAAGGATGAGAAAGACTCGGGAGTGATTATTCGGGATGACTTGTCACCAGAAAAGCACTTAAACAAAATCATTGGGGGAACTTATAGATTATTGACTGACATGAGAATGGCTTTAATTATATGGATGAGGAAATGTTGAGGGAGTTGATAATGACCATGATAAGACCAAGACTAGAGTATGCGGCTGTGGTATGGTCGCCTCATTTGAAGAAGCATATTGATAAACTAGAGAGGGTTCAGCGGATGGCAATGAGGATGATACCATGTTTAAGGGAACTGACCTACGAGGAGAGATTGGAAAAACTGAAGTTACCAACACTGCTTGAGAGAAGAAAAAGAGGTGACTTGATCACGATATTTAGAAATGTAAGAGAAATGGAAAGGGTGGATAGAGAGGATCTTTTTGTGTTGGGCTATGGAACTTCAAGTTGAGGAAAAGTAGATGTCTTAATGATCTCAAAAGGTTCAGTTTCCTGAACAGAAGCATAAGTATTTGGAATGATTTAGATGAAGAGGTGGTGCAGGCAAAAAACATTCATGTATTTAAAACTAGATTAGATGAATGTAGATATGGAGACCGGACAACACGAGCTTATCTCAATTCCTGTATACTACAAATAGGTAAATACACACACACACACACACACACACACACACACACACCATTGTCGAGGATGGAAAATGTGGTTTGTTGGATAATGATAAAATCTTTGCGTTCAGGTGGGCCATATGCGAACTAATAAAGCCTGTCCCATGTATGCGGGCAACACCACTGCTACACAACCTATCAATGTGGCACTGACAGAAGAACAAGAAGAAGAAATGGAAAAGGGTGGTCTTGAGGAGTCAGAGGAGCTTATCAATGTGGATGGCACAAAGATCAAGCTTTCATCCAAGGTTATCAAGGTGAGATGCAACATTGTTGATGATAAACTGACATTTATGTAGCAGCAGAAGTTGCTTTTTTAATTGTAATTTCTTTTCTTCTATCTATCTATCTCTCTATTGCCAGACGCCATAATCCCAAGGGGTGGCCATTTGACTTTGAGTTATTTCTTTTACAGGGAGGGGCACTAACCCTTCACCAACCCACTTGTTGACACGTAGGGAGCACGTATGGTTTGGTTATATGGTTACCACCCAGCGTTGTAAATGATTTCTTGGCTTACAGGAAACCATTTGGCTTGTCAGTCAGTGTAAAGCTACCTGTAAAGGAAAGAAAAACAATAAGAAGTGACAGGAAAGATGGGAGAAATAGGAAGAGAGGAGGGCAGGCACAGAAAAAGAACGATAAAGGCTTAGGAAGAAGTAGGCATTACTATGTCAAGTGAGTGGATGATGGTCGCCACCACCTACCACTTATTTTTTGAAACTATCATCATGACCCGGACGTTTAGTTAGCCCCTAAAGACCACATTTTTCTGGAGCTACTGTATGTACCATCCCAACCACAATTTGGGGTCAATTTTTCATCTTTTACCAAGATAAAATTTTTCCTTAGAGATTTGGACAGCATGAATTTACACACCTGAAAATGCCAATCTCAGTCCCCTATGCGTAATGGTTACCACAAAACCGCCCATCAAAGATTATTGAAGTCCCCCCTGGTGGTAAGAGAGAAAACAAAAAAATTGGCGGAAACCAAATTTTCCCAAGAGAACGTTACCAAAGTCAGTGAAATCAATGTATAATATGTTTCTTTTGATGAAACTAGGTGTAGGGGTCAGCATGAGAGTAAAAAAATAAACAAATAATTTTTTTCACAAACTCAAAAAATTCGGTAAAAAGCTAATTTTTGCTAAGGTACACAACCTTACCAATATCAATGAAATCAATGTAAAATATGTTTCTATTGATGAAACTAGGTGCAGGAGTTGGCATGAGAGTAAACAGACACAGGCTAATCATGGCAGGGAAAATCCTGCACCACTCTCAGGACAAAGGATAGGGAGGGAGGGAGGTAGGTGGAGGTGGGGTGGAGGGGTCTCTTGTGTGGGTGAGGGGGGATGAGACACACTCCCAATTTGGGGAAGTTGGTGTGGGAGGTATTATGGTGGGAAGAAACACACACAAAATGATCATACCAGGGAAATTGCCTCATCATTTGATATAAAGGGTGAGGGGGTGGAGGGAGGAGGAGGAGGGGGGGAGGCTTGATGAGGGGTGAGCAGGCACTAGACACCCCCCCATATTCAATACGTTTGGTGCTGGTGAGTAATTTGGGTGGGAGGGGACAGAGCAGGCTGTATCCAATCAGCCAGAGGGAGGTGGAGAAGTGGCTGGGGGGTTTATCCCCACAGACCTGGTGAGGAAGCAGGGTCTTCCTTCCCACCACCTCATTCCCTAGTTCTGATTGGATAGGAATCATTTATGTCATAAAAGAGGCTGGCTTAGTACTCAACAGTTTTTGACACACCTTCTACAATTATCAGTTATAAGACTATGTGGCAAACTGGCAGATTGACGATTGTCAGTCATAGTAATTTAGGGGTTAAGTGCAAGTAAATAATATTACCATTTATGCAGTGTGATATAGGTAAGATATTGGTAGTAGATCTCTAATTGTCCTGGTATTTCATTGATTAGATTGTGCTTAACTGGAAGGTTCATTATCTTTTTACTGAAAGAAGTTTCCTTACCTGAGTAAAACTGTGTAGCAGGAGCTAGAATACTGTCCAGTTGTAAGTCAGCTAGTTAGTGGGTTAAACCAAATTTTCTTGTATACTTGTCTATAGTGCCAGGAGTTTTTCTTCTGTTGTATTTAATTTAATGGACAGTTTAATTGTTACCAATTTAACCTGTATCATGCTGGGGGGGGGAATACCCATTTATGCTGGCCGATTTTGGATTTTTTTTTCTTCTGGCTAAATGGGCTTATTACATCAGTATAAGATCTATGGCACTGATAAAAGTACAATAAAACCTCACTAGAACAGACTAATTGGGGCCCAAGTCATTCCGAAAAACGCAATATTCCGGAAAAAGCAACATAGGGATTTCCCCCTGCTAAGATATTTTCATACATGAAAAAGGTCATGACCACAATCCTCCTTCATTCCACCATTTCCTTCTAAATCAGGGCATTAACCCATTTGCCTCTTAACTTTTCTCAAAGGCCACTATAAATAATTTATTTCATAACACGGTACAGTTTTAGTAAGGTTTATACTCAATAAAGGCCATTGTAACACTCACAGGAAGATAATTTTCATACATGAAGTGTCATAGCCACCATCTTGCATCACCCCACCAGTTCCTTCTATCCCTTTTGCTTCTTAGCTTTTCTAAAATGCCGCTAAAAATAATTCATTGCATTACTGCATTACACAGTATAGTTTTAGCAAGGTTTAGACTCGATATTGGCCATATATAACACACAAAATAAGAAAGTTTCGCTTATTAAAAGCATCATGGCCACCATCTTGCTTCACCTCCACCAGCTCATTTTGACTCGTGGTAATATCTCATTTGCCTCTTATATTTTTCTCAAATTCCACTATAAATAATTTATTGCATGACACAGTAAAATTTAAGCAAGGGTTGGACACAATAAAACTCATAAGTAATTAAAAAAAAAAAGTTTTCTTACATAATCATTCACACTCGCTTGGCTCACCATTCTCTACCCCCCCACCTTGCCTGGTGTTACCATCATTCAGCACCTGATGAAGGATCCTTCAGAGAAAAAATCCTTCAAAATCATTTCCCATTCTCTTCAGGGTTATCATCAAGGAACAGTGAATCATTGGCCCAATTGTCTTCACTGACAGGAGCTGAATTGTGGATGGGAATCGGAGGTGTAGCCCGTACCTTGTGTGCCGTTTGGTGTACTTAATTTTAAGCATTTTTCAAATACTGTACTGCACACTTTATACACCTTAATTTTTACAATCTTATGAACAAATATGATCACTTTGTCTGTATATTTCACTTATCACTCGTCACCGTCAAGCAGTATATCAGGGACTTAGGGAAAATGACGCACGAACACACACACCGATCGTTGTGTGATTAAAACTTGATGTCTTAATATTAATGCAGACCTCTTTTCTAATTTTTGAGCATTTAGAAAGAACATTATGGGTATAACTTAATTGTAAACACTTTTCAAATACTGTACTGTATACTTAGAACAATAGCTACGCTGCCAGCCCACCACCAACCAACGCACGAACACACAAATCGCACGGACAATATGGCCACCTGCCGTGAGGTTAGGCAGTCCTTACCGCTTCTAGCTTTTTCGGAGTTTTCCTGATGTATAAGAAATAATTCCGGTCGGCTCCCTGACTCCGAAAAAGCGACTTCCGGTGTACTGAAGTCCATTGTAGTGAGGTCATACTGTAATCACTAAAGCCAGATATTGGGCTGAATCGAGTTAGGTTGGTTCCACTCTACCTCTGAAATATTCGAGGTTACTGAGAGAGCAGAGCGGCTGTGAGCTTGTGAGTACATCAATATAAGATTCCTGGCAATAATAAAAGTAATCACCAAAGCCAGAAAGTTGGTTGAATCAAGTCAGGTTGGTGCCACTCTACCTCAAAATCTTCAAGGTTACTGAGAGAGCAGAGCGTCTGTGAGTTTGTGAACCGAATTTAGATTTTTTTTGTGGGTAAATGGGCTTAATACTTCAATATAAGATCCCTGGCACTAATAAAAGTAATCACTAAAGCAAGAAAGTTGGTTGAATCGAGTCAGGTTGGTGCCACTCTACCTCTGAAATCTTCAACATTACTGAGAGAGCAGAAGGGCTGTGAGCCTGTGAAGACTTACTCGCCTCCCGTGCACCTAAATCAGTGTTGTAAGCGTAGCAGAGAAATGTTCGAAGGTAGCGAGATACGATATTACCTTCCATTTTACTTCAGTTGCTTCCAGTGACTTCTCCTGCAGAACATGGATCTATGCCTCCGGCGTTTTTGAAGGGAACATAGATCTATGTTGCTAGCACAGTACGAGTTAAAGAGCGTAAATTCTTTCTATCTATCTATTGCCAGACGCCTCAATCCCGAACGGGGTGGCCGCAAACAAATCGCCTCCATGTCACTCTGTCCCCTGCCATTTCACTACCACGCTCCCAACTCACACCCCCCTCTCTCATATACCTCTCCACTCCATCCCTCCGTCTCATCGTCGGCCTCCCCCTCCCTCTTGCCCCCTCCACCTCACTCACATACACTCTCCTCGTCAATCTTTCACTCTCCATCCTCTCCACATGCCCAAACCACCTTAATGTGTTTCTCCTAACGCTTCCCATCACGTCCTCAACCACACCACAACGGTCCTTCACTTTCTCATTTGTTAGTCTGTCTCTCCATGTGACTCCACATGCTCCTCTCAAATAACTCATTTCCACTGCTCTCACTCTTGACTTCTGTCCTTCCAACAGGGTCCAAGCTTCACTTCCATATGTCAGAGTTGGTATCACAATACTGTCATGTAACAACTTTTTCACTTCCATGCTCACCTCCCTGTTTCTTATCACTGCTTTCAATGAACCAGTAACCTTCCTTCCCTGCTGCACCCTTTCGAGCACTTCACCCTCCAGACTACCATCCTTACTCATCACACTGCCCAAGTACTTAAATTCACTCACATTCTCCATATCCTTCCCATCCAATCTCACTGTACACTCACTGGCTTCACTTCTCTCGAAGACCATCACTTTACTCGTCCCCACATTCACCTTTAGATTCCGTTTCTTACACACTCTCCCAAACTCATCTACCAAGCCTTGCAGCTCCCCTTCGTCTTCACTCAACAACACAGTATCATCTGCAAACAACAGTACAGGGAGTTTCCACACACTGCCCTCTCTCACTAGGGCCACTCCAACATCCACTGCCCGACCTTGTATCTCTTTTATAACCCCATCCATATACAGATTGAACAACCATGGAGACATGACACATCCTTGTTTCAATCCAACCTTCAAATGGAAAGATTCACTCAGTTTGCCATCCACACGCACTGCAGCCTTAGCACCCTCATACATACTCTTCACTCCCTTCAACAGCTTCCCATCCACTCCATATATTCTTAATACCTTCCACAAACTTTGTCTATCCACCCTGCCATATGCTTTCTGCAGATCCATGAAGGCGGCATACATCTTCTTGCCCTTCTCTAGAAACTTTTGCACTAAGGATCTAAGAATGAATATCTGGTCTACACAACCTCTTCCTTTCCTAAAACCTCCTTGTTCTTCTCCAACTAATTCCTCAGTAATTTCCCTAACTCTGTCAATAAGTATCCTACCATATATTTTTCCTATTACACTGAGAAGGCAAATGCCCCTATGATTACCACACACTGCTTTTTCCCCTTTTCCTTTGTACAGAGGAATAATTATACCTGACTTCCAATCCTCCGGGACTCTACCCTCCTCCCAAGCCAATCTGCACACCTTCCACATCCATTCTATTACTATCTCTCCCCCATGCTTCAGCATTTCACCACACACTCCATCAATTCCTGGGGCTTTCCCCATTTTAACTTTCTTCATTGCTTCCACCACTTCCATCCTGGTGATTTCTTCCTCTCTTCTCACAACCCTCCTTCTCCCTGCCATTCCCCAGCCACTTATACTTGCATTACTTTCATTCTCTATGTTCAACAGTTCATTNATCCACACGCACTGCAGCCTTAGCACCCTCATACATACTCTTCACTGCCTTCAACAACTTCCCATCCACTCCATATATTCTTAATACCTTCCACAAACCTTGTCTATCCACCCTGTCATATGCTTTCTCCAGATCCATGAAGGCTGCATACAACTTCTTGCCCTTCTCTAGAAACTTTTCCACTAAGGATCTAAGAATGAATATCTGGTCTACACAACCTCTTCCCTTCCTAAAACCTCCTTGTTCTTCTCCAACTAATTCCTCAGTAATTTCCCTAACTCTGTCAATAAGTATCCTATCATATATTTTTCCTATTACACTGAGAAGGCAAATGCCCCTATGATTACCACACACTGCTTTTTCCCCTTTTCCTTTGTACAGAGGAATAATTATACCTGACTTCCAATCCTCCGGGACTCTACCCTCCTCCCAAGCCAATCTGCACACCTTCCACATCCATTCTATTACTATCTCTCCCCCATGCTTCAGCATTTCACCACACACTCCATCAATTCCTGGGGCTTTCCCCATTTTAACTTTCTTCATTGCTTCCACCACTTCCATCCTGGTGATTTCTTCCTCTCTTCTCACAACCCTCGTTCTCCCTGCCATTCCCCAGCCACTTATACTTGCTTTACTTTCATTCTCTATGTTCAACAGTTCATTAAAGTGTTCTCTCCATCTGTTTACTTTTTCTCCCTTCTCCACTAGTAATCTACCATTTTTATCTTTCACACCCCCACTGACTTCGTTGGCACCCTGTCTAGCTCTCTTTACCTCCTTCCAGAACATTTTCTTACATTCCCTCCACTTTGCACTCAAATTCCTTCCAAACTCCTCATCCACTCTCTTCTTACTCTCTCTTACTAATCTTTTCACCTCTCTCCTCCTCACTACATATAACTCTCTCGTCCATCTTTCAGCTTCTTCGTTGCCCCTGTTCCTCATCCACTCATTATATGCTTTCTTCTTTTGTGCCACAGCCTCTCTCACCTCTTCAGTCCACCATGCTGTTCCCTGAACCCCCTTTCATCTTCTCTTCACCCCACACACCACCTCACATGCTGCACAGATTTCTTCTGTGAATACCTTGCACACACCCTCCACGTCCCCCATCTGCTCCAATCTATATTTACCCAATCGCTCCTCCACTTCCCTTCTATATTCAGCCTTTATTCCATCCTCTTGTAACTTTTCTACCCTCCTTGTAACACATTCTTCCTTCTGTCTTTCCCTTCTTCTCTTCCTCCATCTTGTTTGGACTCTGATTCTGGCCACCACCAAGTGGTGGTCAGAAAGTCCACTCCCCCAACCTCTATATACTCTTGCATCCATTATACATCTTCTCATCCTTTCATCCACACACACATAGTCAATCATTGCCTTCCGTTCATTCATTCTCCGGTCCTCTCTTCTCACCACTCGCCATGTATACCTATGGATCATTTTGTGCCTGAAGAGGGTATTAACTACCACCAACCCCCTCCCAGCACAAATGTCCACTAAAGCACTGCCATTCTCATCCATCTCTGCAGGCACACCCCACTCACCAACCACTCCATCCACCTTCTCATTCCCCACTTTTCCATTCATATCTCCAATCAGAAACACTCTCTCATTCCTTTCAAACTTTTCCAAGCAGGCTTCCACATTTGTCCAAAACGCTTCTCTCACTCTACTTACACGATCTTGCGTTGGCGCATACACGCACACAGTTGCCCGGATTTGTAGTCCAACTTTCACTCTTACCCACACAATCCTTGACCCAACTGATCCATACTCTCTTACATTCTCCTTCCACCTGTTGCTCACAACAATACACACTCCCTCTTTCGCCGTCTCATTCTCACCCACTCCTGCGCATATACCCCACCCATATTCCCATTCTCTCACACTCTCACCTCGCCATTTAGTTTCAGTTATTCCACATATATCCACTTTCGCACTCTCAAGCACCTGTACAATCTCTCTCTCTCTTTCACCTCATCATTCATACCCCTCACATTCCAGGTCGCAATCTTTATCTCGTCCTTTGTCCGTTCCTTTGTCGTCGACTTTTGGTCAGTCCTGGTCCGAGGCTTCCTGTTCGTATTTTTCGTTAGTTGTTTTTACGGGATGGGGCACTAACCCACCACCAACCCTTTTAGTCGCCTCTTACGACAAGCGGGGATACTGGGGGAGAATTCTTGAAAAACCCCTACCCCCAGGGGTAGTAAATTAATGTATGAAAAGGAAAAAGAATATATCAGAAGAGATAATAGGCTACTGTCAACCCTGGGAGGTACTACCTTGAGAGTGAAATGTGGCCACAAGCTTGGTAACTAGCCAGACCATAATCACTTGTAGGCAGGAAACTTAGCCACAAGTAAATAAAGTCTGAATTGAGAGTATAACTTTGTTATAATTCTTGTTATGCAATTAAGATTTATTTTTTTCCAAGTGTTTCCAACAACTGTTGGGGAGTAATTAGCTGGTTTTGGCGCTTGGTTTAGCTCCCTGTTCATAGAAAACATCAGCAGTGTTATGACCAACCCCAGTATGGGAATTTTTTAAGAGGAAGAATGGTACCATTGGAAATGAATGATAATTGAACTGAGATTGACAGCGTCTGATCATTACATGTTAATTTTGTTCTCCCATTTTGTGTTACGTGTCTCCCTTAGTGGAATGATATACAGTAGGTTGACACTAGTAATGTGAGTTTGTGAGGAAATTGCACGTAAAAGATTAAAATATCTCTTCATCATTTTTGTACAGAAATGGTATTGGGCTATAAATTGCTTTAGTAAAAATTTGGTTATTTCATCAGTGTAATATCCAGCTGTTGTATAATGAAAGATTTCTTGTTTCTAAAATGGTTTGTCCTTTGAAGCATGCAGAGGAGCTGAAGCGTCGTTCTCTGGTTCTGAAAGTACCAAAGGACCAAGTAAAGAACACCAAGCGACGTCGTGCAGGAACAGTGGTGCATTGTGACTACCTCAAGCGGAAAGAGCGCTCAGTCAATAGGCGTAGGATTGATCCTGTCATTACCCTCTCGACCATCTTTGAGGAGATGCTGAATGAGATGCGGGAGATGTCAGATGCTCAGCCCTTCTTGTTCCCTGTAAACGTTAAGGTGAGGTTTTCCTGGAATTTTGCTTGCTTATTGTATTCTGAATAAATGGAACATTAATTACTAGACACAACGACAGGTATTATTCTGATGTGATTTCAGTATTTTATATAATGGAAACAGTAACATCCAGTCCTAATTTATCCACTTAGGGACATAAATGAAGCAGGGAGTGTGAAGGTGGATGGAGCAGTTGGTGAATGAGGTGTTTCTGCAGAAGTGGATGACAGTGGCAATGCTCTAGTGGACACTTGTGTGGGGAGGGGGTTGGTGATAGCCAGTACCCACTTTAGGCACAAAATGTTCCACAGGTATAGGTGGCGAGTGTTGAGAAGGGTGGGTGGAAGACTGAATGAACGGAAGTCAGTGATTGATTATGTGTCTTTGAATGACAGAATGAGGTGTGTAATGGATGCAAGAGCATACAGAAGGTGGGTGAGTGGACTCTCCAAGTGGTGGTGAATGTCAAGGTTCAAATGCAATGGAGGAATCGGAGGAGGGAAGGACAGGAGGTTGTAGTCTATACAGGGAGGGTAGAAGGTTGCAGGAGGATGGAAAAAAGGCAGACTATAAAAGAGATGTGGAGAAGTATTGGGGTAAATATGCTTTGGAGCAGATGGGGGAGGTGGAAGGTGTGAGCAAAATATTCACCACATTTGTGTATGGTAATCATAGGGGCATTTGCCTTCTTAGTGGTATAGGAAAAGTATATGGTAGGATACTTATTGACAGAGTTAGGGAAATAACAGAGGAAGTAGTTGGAGAAGAACAGGGAGGTTTTAGGATGGGAAGAGGTTGTGTACATCAGATATTCATTCGTAGATCTTTAGTGGAAAAGTTTCTAGAGAAGGGAAAGAAGTTGTATGCACCCTTCATGGATTTGGAGACAGCATATGATAGGGTGGATAGACAAGGATTTTGGAAAGTATTAAGAATATATGGAGTAGACGGAAAGTTGTTGAAGGCCGTGAAGGGTATGTATGAGTGTGCTAAGGCTGCAGTGCGTGTGGATGGTGAACTGAGTTAATTTTTCCATTTGAAGGTTGGATTGAAACAAGGATGTGTTATGTCTCCAAGGTTGTTCAATCTGTATATGGATGGGGTTATAAAAGAGATACAAGATAGGGTAGTGGATGTTGGATCGGCCCAAGCAAGAGAGGGCAGTGTTTGGAAACTCCCTGTACTGTTGTTTGCAGATGATACTGTGTTGTTGAGTGAAGATGAAGGGGAGCTGCAAGGCTTGGTAGATGAGTTTGGGAGGGTGTGTAAGAAACAGAATCTAAAGGTGAATGTAGGGAAAAGTAAAGTTATGGTCATCAAGAGAAGTGAAGTCAGTGAATGTACAGTGAGGTTGGATGAGGAGGAGTTGGAAAATGTGAGTGCATTTGTTGGGTAGTGTGATGAGTAAGGATGGAAGTTTAGAGGATGAAGTGCTTGAAAGGGTACAGCAGGGAAGAAAGGTTGCTGGTTCCTTGAAAGCAGTGATAAGAAGCATGGAAGTGAGCATGGAAGTGAAAAAGCTGCTACAGTACATGACAGTATTATGATACCAACTCTGACATACAGAAGTGAAGCTTGGACCTTGTTGGAGGGACACGAGTCAAGAGTGAGAGCAGTGGAAATGAGTTATTTGAGAGGAGCATGTTGAGTCACATGGAGAGAGAGACTGACAAATGAGGAAGTGAAGGAGCATTGTGGTGTGGATGTGGATCTGATAGGAACCATTAGGAGATACATATGTTTGGGCATGTGGAGAGGATGGAGAGTGAGAGACTGACAAGGGGAGTGCATGTAAGTGAGGTGGAGGGGGGAGAGGGAGGGGGAAACCAAGGATGAGGTGCAGGGATGGAGTGGAGAGGTATATGAGAGAGGGGTGTGTGAGCTGGGACTAGGGCAATGAAGTGGCAGGGGACGGGGCGACATGGAGGCAATTTGTTTGTGGCCACCCCTTATTGGATAAAGGCATCTGGCAATAGATAGATAGATTGATAGTTATACTAGTTTCCTAGATATGCTTTAGTGTGATAAATGCAATAGTACAGTTACTAGAAGCCTTAAAAGATCACTGGGTATGACAGCATTTGTCATATATATGCAAGTCTGTAGCTGCACCTTTGGTTTGGAACCTGTATGATTTAGTTTTCTAAAAGAATAATGCATCATCTGAAAAATGCTGAAGAAAATCTGCAAAGTTTTGCATATGAAAATTGTATATTGTTAAAAACTGAAATTGTTCGAAGACGAGAACGCCGGCCGAAATCCGAGGATGGTGACGGCTCCAAAGTATTGCTTGCGATAGCAAGAAAATGTAGGACTTCATTTCTTTTAATTCATTTTATGGGCTACTAAGTTAGTTTGTTACAGCTGAGTTTGTGATTTTAAAAGTAACAGAAAAGATCACTTAGAAATTATCAAAACACAGTAGAGGTTCAGTACATTACACATTAGGAAAAAAAGACAAATTACAAGAAAACTCCAACCAGCTATTTTTTGGAGCCAGCCCTTTCAAAAAAGCCAAGTTTGAAGAATTTTGCCTTAAAAAGCCAGTCTGGCAACCCTGGTCCAGCAGGGCAGAAGCCACACCAGGGTTTTTGTTTATTGTCAGAAAGTGCAAACTTGAGCCGTGTCGTGCCAGTACAGTATTTCATATTGAAGAACCGTTAGTTGCTTCTTATAAGCCTAATTATGTTTGTTTTGCTTAACAGATACTTGAAATGGATGAGAAATAAAGCTTATTGGAAGGAAAGAATAATATTCATCTTAATACATAGATGGTAGACTCAGTCCATCAGTTTTTACCTCTGTTTGACTATATTATAGCCTCTCTTCCTTATAGCAGTGAGTAAAAATGTTGTTATAATTTCTCCTTTTCTCATAGTGACACAGAGGGCACATGAAAAGAATGGGGCTTACTTGACCGACTTTCTATCTATCTGTCTACTGCCAGACACCTTAATCCTGTAAGGGGTGGCCATAAACAAATCACCTCCATGTTGCTCTGTCCCCCTCCATTTCACTGCCCTGCTCCCAGCTCACCCCCCTCCCTCTCTTTTATACCTCTCCACTCCATCCTTCCATCTCATCCTTGGCCTCCCCCTCCCTCTCCCTCCTTCCACTTCATTCACATACACTCTCCTCATCAGTCTCTCACTCTCCATCCTCTCCACATGGCCAAACATGTGTTTCTCCTAACGGTTCCTATCACATCCACATCCACACCACAATGCTCCATCACTTCCTCATTTGTCAGTCTGTCTCTCCATGTGACTCCACATGCTCCTCTCAAATAACTCATTTCCACTGCTCTCACTCTTGACTTCTGTCCCTCCAACAGGGTCCAAGCTTCACTTCCATACATTAGAGTTGATATCACAGTACTGTCATGTAGCAGTTTTTTCACTTCCATGCCCACTTCCATGCTTCTTATCACTGCTTTCAAGGAACCAGCAACCTTTCTTCCCTGCTGCACCCTTTCAAGCACTTCACCCTCCAAACTTCCATCCTTACTCATCACACTACCCAAGTACTTAAAAACACTCACATTCTCCACATCCTCCCCATCCAATCTCACTGTACATTCACTGACTTCACTTCTCTTGAAGACCATCACTTTACTCTTCCCTACATTCACCTTTAGATTCTGTTTCTTACACACCCTCCCAAACTCATCTACCAAGCCTTGCAGCTCAGAATCGTCTT
This sequence comes from Birgus latro, assembly GCA_018397915.1. NCBI lineage: Eukaryota > Metazoa > Arthropoda > Malacostraca > Decapoda > Coenobitidae > Birgus > Birgus latro. The sequence goes on along the minus strand of JAGKTI010005316.1, from coordinate 10,925 downwards.
CACTTAACACAGTATCATCAGCAAACAACAGTACAAGGAATTTCCAAACACTGCCTTCTCTCACTAGGGCCGCTCCAACATCCACTGCCTGACCTTGTATCTCCTTTATAACCCCATCCATATACAGACTGAATAATCATGGAGAACACATCCTTGTTTCAGTCCAACCTTCAAATGGAAAAATTCACTCAGTTCACCATCCATACGCACTGCAGCCTTAGCACCCTCATTCATACTCTTCACAGCCTTCAACAACTTCCCGTCTACTCCGTACATTCTAAATACTGTACTTTCCAACTTTGATATTGAAAATTAAGTAATCTGTTGAAGAGGGTAGTTTTTCCTTGATTAGTGGCATCAGGAATTGATCAGCCCGTTATACTCTTCCTCATTCTGTCTTTCTGTGTTTGACCTTCAGTATTATAAGTGCAAGTGTTCAGGCATATCAGAATGAATGGATTGTGATTTTGGCTTTCCTTAATCCAAATTTTCTATGGAGGGGACAGCAGTTTTAGGCTTGCAGCCTTCCTTTCTTCTTTCTTTGTTAAAAAAAAAATGAAGTAGTTGACAAGGCTAGTTGCATTTTAGTAGCTCTGGCAAAATTTGAATGTTATATTTGTATGAACCAAATGAGGTTTTATGGTGCTTGCAAATTAATCTTAGTTTTCCTCATGTCAGCAGTATCTGGTAGTTCCCCCATATTTTTAAAGCTTATTTTATATTATTACTTCCTTTCCAGCAAGTGCCTGATTATTACAACATAGTAAATCATCCAATGGACCTTTCGACCATCCGTGATAACCTCAGGCAAAAGAAGTACCAGAGTCGTGAAGAGTTCCTCTCAGACATCTCTCAGATTGTTGAGAATTCAAAGCTCTATAATGGTGAGTAATTGGAGTACTATTAATACTTCTTACAAAGAGTAAAACCTCAATCTCAGCAGAGCAGTTAATATTTGAATAGGAGATTTCAGTATGAATGAGGTTGGAAATTAAAGAGCTATGGCAATTTATTTTTATTTTTATTTTTATTTTTTTAAAGGAACATGACAGTTCATGAAAAATGTTTTTGTGTTGCTTAACCTTGATCTGTCTGGCCAAGCAGGCCCACTGACAGCAGGTAGGCAATTGCCATTATGAGGTTGTCCAAACAGGGTTCTGTACAATTTATGTTATGTCGGTGTCTTAATATAGCATGTGCTGTGCAGTGTTATATTACTGCATACAGTATGTGTTATGGTATGTGATCTTATTACATCTACCAGAGAAGTTGGAAGGGGTCTTTTATTCACACGTGTCTGTTTGTTTTCTCTTTATGCAAGATACCTCATAAAGCTCTTATTGGATATTGGCGAAATCAGGTAGATAGGTGAGCAATGGATCAAGGAAGAATTTCATAGATTTTAAGGTGCATCCAAATCCAGGTGCAGGAATAAATGATAAATTTTATTGGTGTTGGCAGAGAGTATGCATTCTTGTTTGTTTAAGTGAACTGTTGTTTGGAGATGATACTGTGTTGTTAAGTGAAGACGAAGGGGAGCTGCAAGGCTTGGTAGATGAATTTGGGAGAGTATGTAAGAAACAGAATCTAAAGGTGAATGTAGGGAAGAGAAAAGTGATGGTCTTCAAGAGAAGTGAAGTCAGTGAATGTACAGTGAAATTGAATGGGGAGGATATGGAGACTGTGAGTGTTTTTAACCCCTTCACCGCGGGCTTGTCGGAGGTTTTCCGTGCCATTCCCGGTGGGATATTCGCGCTGTGACTGACTTTTTTAAAGTATTTGCCAAAAATCAGTTATTAGTCCTAGAATATTATAATTACATATGCATATGGCACATACCTTCAGCTTTCTCCTGGGATGCATTTTTAGCACTCATTGACTACCGTAGGACTTGTGGAGACTTCTGAATTTGGGTAACTAAGTCTCCACTTTACACTTCCCGACATCCCCTAATCTGAATACCACTGCCAGATATTATCACTAGAAACACTATTCAATGATTTCCAAGTAGTTTGGAATCCATACTCCGAAAAAAAACACTGTGAAAGCAGTGTAAAATACGAGCACGTATGAGCCTCCCACTCCCGCTAATTCGCAGCTGGTGTTCTGTCATTTCTTACTCGTATACCCAGTCACACTTTATTATTTCTAGTACTTTATTACACTTGTATATATCTACAGTCCTTTACTGCTTCCCACACGATGTTTAGCAGGGGTAGAGGTCTCAGTGCCTTTTAAAATAGGCACAAAAGTGGCAGAAATGGACGGGCGTCATTTCACCAAGAAGGACGAGAGCAAACTGGCTCTATCTCGGTAGCAAAGAGTTGAAAATGTCAGCTGCTAATGTATATGCTAAGAAATAAGTTGTAGGAAATCTAGACAATACATATAAATTTGTTAGTTCCAGGTGAATATAAATATCACTCAGGCTTCTCCCCTCCTTTCTTATATACATTTATATTACGAGAGTAGCTCATACGGCATATTTCACGGGAAAAAAAAGCAGGGGAAATTAGCGAACAAGTGCAGATTGGATGTTGCCAAGTGATAGTTAGCCAATTCCAGGTGTAGGGCACTATCAATTACCTTATTTTTTTATATGTATATATTATTTTGTATAAGAATAGGGCATAGGGCTCATTTCAATCGATGAAAACAGTGGAAAAATCCGGGGAAGATTTACTTAGCTCAGAGTGGCTGAGCAGACGTCACGAGAGGGTAATGGAGGGGAGGTAGGGAGGGGAGTCTAGAATTTTTTTTTTTTTTTTAAATGCAAGGAAGAAGGAACCAAAGGCCAGGGCCCGCATACTGTTCCTTCCAAGAAAAAGTAAAAACAATACAAAAGAGAGCCAAATTCAAGATCCATTCATTTCGAGATGCCTGGACACACTGCGTTTGAAAGATTGGAGATCATAGGAAGCAGGGAATACAGACAGAGGGAGACAGTTCCAGAGTTGACCAGTTGCATAAATGAAGGACTGGAAGTAACGGTTAACTCTTGCATTAGAGAGTTGGACAGAAATGGGATGTGAGTTTGTTGCTAGACGGGTACTACGTGCCCGTCGTAGAGGTGGAGGGATGCAAGCAGACAGTTCAGAGGAATAGTGACCATTGAAGTAGCGATAGAAGAGAGATAAAGAAGCAACAGTGCGGCGAAGAGACAAAGGTTGAAGGGAATCAGTAAGAGGAGGAGAGTTAATGAGACAAAAAGCCTTTGACTCCACCCTATTGAGAAGAACTGCATGTGGGGAGCCTCCCCACACATGAGAGTTGTACTCCATACACGGGCGAATAAAACCCGTGTACAAGGTCAACATCTGTGCAGGGGTAAAGAAAGTTCGGAGTCGGCCCAGCACACCTAATCTCTTGGAAGCAGATTTCACAAGAGATGTAATATGTTCTTTCCAAGACAAATCCCAAGAGAATGAAACCCCTAGCATGTTCAAGGATGATGCAGGACTGAGCTGGACATTATTAAACAGTGGGTAATCCTGAGGAAGATTTTGTCGGGTTGATAAGTGTAAGAACTGAGTTTTTGATGCATTAAAAATAACAAGATTATTTTACCCCAATCAGAGATATGAGCCAAGTCAGACATTAGGTGTGCCATAGCCTCATCCCTTGTTTGCTGAAGTAACTGCTGAGATGGACGTTGCGGAAATCTAATGGAAAGGTGAAGGGTGGAATCATCAGCATATGAGTGGATAGGGTTAGATGTACAGCTTAGAAGGTCATTAATGAATAAAAGAAAGAGAGTTGGTGATAGCACAGAGCCTTGAGGAACACCACTGTTGATAAGTCTAGGAGAAGAATGAAGGCCGTCTACAACAGCAGCTATAGAACGACCAGAAAGGAAACTTGAGATGAAGGCACAGATAGAAGGATAGAAACCGTAAGAGGGCAGTTTGGAAATCAAAGATTTATGCCAGACTCTATCGAAAGCCTTTGAGATGTCAAGTGCAATGGCAAAGGTTTCGCCAAAGTCCCGAAAGGAGGATGACCAGGAGTCTGAAAGGTAGGTGAGAAGGTCGCCAGTGGAGCGTCCCTGACGGAACCCATACTGACAGTCAGAAAGAAGGTTGTGACTGGAAAGGTGCTTTAAAATTTTTCTGTTAAGAACTGATTCGAAAACTTGTGATACACAGGATGTTAAAGCAATTGGACGATAGTTAGAGGGTTGGGAATGGTCACCCTTCTTTGGGACTGGCTGAATGAGAGCAAACTTCCAGCAAGAAGGAAAGGTACAAGTTGAAAGACATAGGTGAAAGAGTTTACCTAAGCAGGGTGTAAGCACAGAAGCACAGTTTTTGAGGACAACAGGAGGGACTCCATCAGGCCCATATGCCTTGTTAATATTGAGGCCAGTGATGGCAGAAAATACATCAGCTGAAGAAATTTTAATGCCAGTCATGAGGAAGTCTGAGGGGGGAAGTGATGGAGGAACAGCACCGGAATCGTCTAAGGTGGAATTGGAGGAGAAAGTCTGTGCAAAGAGATCTGCTTTATAAGTAGAAGAAATAGCTACAGAACCATCAGAGTAGAAAAGCGGAGGGAAGGACGATGAGGTAAAGTTGTTAGAAAGGTTTTTGGCAAGGTGCGAAAAGGAGCGAGAAGAATTCGAGTTGGAGAGTTGGGAACATTTAGCACGGATGAAATTATTTTTAGCAGAGCGAAGAACAGACTTAGCACGATTCCGGGCAGAAATATAAAAAAGATGTGATTCAGGGGTGGGTTGACTCCGGTACCTTTTAAATGCCCTCTCTCTGTTGCGGACAGCATTAGAACAAGCGTGATTAAACCAAGGCTTTCTTGCATTAGTCAGAGGATATGAAAAAGGAATGTATGCTTCCATGCCCGAGAGAATAACCTCCGTAATGCGCAAGGCACACTCAGACGGCTCCCGGCCATGGAAGCAATAATCATTCCAAGGAAAATCAAAGAAGTACTGCCTCAGGGCCTCCCAATCTCCAGCTCCAAAGTGCCACAGGCGGCGTTTCTTTGGAGGGTCCACAGGCCGTGCTGGAGCAATAGGACAGGTTAAGGTAATAAGGTTATGATCGGAAGAGCCCAACGGAGAGAAAAGATTAACAGTATAAGCAGAAGGACTAGTTGTTAGGAAAAGGTCAAGTATGTTGGAACTCTCTCCAAGACGGTCAGGGATACGGGTAGGGTGTTGTACAAGCTGTTTTAGGTCATTAAGGATAGAAAAGATGTAGGCTTGTTCACCAGGTGGATCAGTGAAAGGAGAGGAGAGCCAAAGGTGGTGGTGAACATTGAAATCTCCTAAAATGGAGATTTTAGAGAAAGGAGAATTGGATAGAATGTGTTCCATATTAGAAGTTAGATAGTCAAAGAATTTTTGATAGTCAGTAGCATTAGGAGATAAGTAAAAAGCGCAGATATATTTAGTCAGAGAATGACAGGAGAGCCGAAGCCAGAGAGTAGAGAATTCAGAAGAATTAAGTTCAGGAACACGAGAGCAAGATAGATCGTTGCGTACATATACACAACAGCCACCTTTGGCTTTGAAATGAGAATAGAGAAAGTAGGAGGATACAGAAAAGGGTTTGCTATTAGTTGTCTCAGTTGTCTCAGACAGCTGAGTCTCAGTAAGAAAGAGAAGGTGAGGTTTAGAGGAGAAGAGGTGGTGCTCAACAGAGTGAAAGTTAGAGGAAAGGCCGCGAATGTTACAGAAATGAAGAAGGAGTAAGTCAGACAGTGGTTCCAGGCAGCTCCGAGAGTCGTCACTGGGAGAGGGGCAGATGGTGAGGGCATTTATGGTCCCCCCCCCTGGGGACTCTGAGGCACGATTATCATTAGCCATTTTTTAAACAAATTCGAAAAGGAAGTGTAGTGTGTAGCGTGTATGTAGTTTGGTGTTGACAGTTGGAGAAACTTGTATTGGAGAGCATGCTGGTCTACTCTCTGTGTTACTGAGACACTGAAAAAGTTCAGCAAGGGGGATGGTCAGGAACAAGTCTTGAGGGCTGATGAAACGGGAGCTCCAGCTCTCCCTGTCATCAGCTTTCCATCCTCCTAGGGAGTACTGCCCTGCTCGACTGGTGCTACAGTCTACTCCTCTGAGAATGGGGGAAAATGGCTAAATTGTCAACAATGGATGGGAGTGCTGATGACATTAGCAGCTCTGACTATTGTTGGACATTGGCAGTGCTGATTGATGATACAAGTCACCACCTGAGAGCTGGGGCGAATTCAAAACAACACAGAATCACAAAAGTGACTCCCTGCAGTATGATCCATTGCGCCCGAGCGTCACGGAAGTGACGACCTGCAGTTAAGGGGTTAAAATCTACTGTACCTAGAAAAGATATTTTAAGGCAACACTTAAACAGCAAACTCTTAATCATGAATAGGAAACTCTTCATTTGGTGAATATTGATACGGTGAAAAATCGTGGCACAAATAAAGATTGAGGGGGGGGGGAAAAACATTTACTTTATTGTTATTTTACATGCACTTGCCTGCTTGTTGAGAGGTTCCTTGTTATTCCTTAGGGGTATATAATGCAATGTAACAGTAACCAACATTACCGATTTTCATTACAATACTGTATATTCTTCGTAACCAACATTACCGATTTTCATTACAATACTGTATATTCTTCCCCTTAATTGTTCTAACTAACACTTGGTTGGTTAACTAACTCCATTAGGTGGATATTGATACAGTAAAAAACTGTGACACAAATAAAGGTTAAGGGAAAAAAGCAGACTCATTTACTCTGTTGTTATTTTACATGCACTCACCTGCTTGTTGACAGGTTCCTTGTTCTTCCTTAGGGGTATATAATGTAACGTAACAGTAACCAGCGTTATTGATTTTCATTACAATACTGTATATTCTTCCCCTGAATTGTTCTAACTAACACTTGGTTGGTTAACTCTAAAAACTAACTCCATTAGGTGGATATTGATACAGTAAAAATCTGTGGCACAAATAAAGGTTAAGGAAAAAAAAGCACTGACACATTTACTTTATTGTTATTTTATGTGCACTCACCTGCTTTTTGAGAGTTGCCTTGTTTTTTCTGAGTGTCCTTATGGTGCTGTCAGGAGCCCCTGTCAGGCGACGTATCTCAGCTGAGTACCGGCGATGCCTCTTACCAACCCTGTATGGCCGCTTCTCCTTAGGCTCTGGTGGTGGCTGTGCAACATCAACCTTAGCTCGTCACTACGCGCGCTCTACCTCACCGGCGTGCTGCATCTCAGACGTCTAGAAGTGGGTCAGGAAATCACGAGCCACGAGGCGAGGACAGCACAAAAAACACAATGGCGCTTAGGTCTGTAGTACCGCCTCTGTATCGATAGAGGGCAGGGTGGTTGCACGATTGCCGCCAACAAATGAGCATTGTTATGCGGTCTGCTGAGTGTTGGCTGCCGGCTGAAAGTTGCGATGAAATTTGGGAAAAAGTGTCGAAGTACATGACATGTCGGAAACTTTTTTCTATCACGAAAAATGAAGCGTCGAAGTAAAATGCATCAAAATACGAGGACTTACTGTATATACCTGACATCATAATTAATGTTTTCGTGGAACCTCACCTTTATGACTGCAAACGTTCTATAATATTTCATAAAATTTTTGCAGGCAACATCAGGCCAGTTCAAATAATCCTGTGCGTCAGTCCTGGTAACAAAGAATCTTCATACACCAGTGTCAACACACCACAATAACGTTATTATTCCTCCTGTTGCAGATTAATACAGTAATCTCTCTACTACCTGGACAACCACTATCTGGTTACCTCACTGTCCGGACATCGTAGGCTGATGACCGAACCCCAAAATGCCCAAAAATTCGAAAAAACCCGGAAAAATCCGATTTTTTTTTTTTACCGTGTCAGTGAAATGAATGAACGGAAGGCAATGATTGACTATGTGTGTCTGGATGAAAGGATGAGAAGATGTGTAATGGATGCAAGAGTATATAGAGGTTGGGGGAGTGGACTTTCTGACCACCACTTGGTGGTGGCCAGAATCAGAATCCAAACAAGATGGAGGAAGAGAAGAAGGGAAGGACAGGAGGAAGTATTTGTTACAAGGAGGGTAGAAAAGCTACAAGAGGATGGAATAAAGGGAAGTGGAGGAGCGATTGGGTAAATATAGATTGGAGCAGATGGGAGACGTGGAAGGTGTGTGCAAGGTATTCACAGAAGAAATCTGTGCAGCATGTGAGGTGGTGTGTGGGTTGAAGAGAAGACGAAAGGGGGTTCAGGGAACAGCATGGTGGACTGAAGAGGTGAGAGAGGCTGTGGCACAAAAGAAGAATGCATATATTGTGTGAATGAGGAACAAGGGCGACGAAGAAGCTGAGAGATGGACGAGAGAGTTATATGTAGTGAGGAGGAGAGAGGTGAAAAGATTAGTAAGAGAGAGTAAGAAGAGAGTGGATGAGGAATTTGGAAGGAATTTGAGTGCAAAGTGGAGGGAATGTAAGAAAATGTTCTGGAAGGAGGTAAAGAGAGCTAGACAGGGTGCCAACGAAGTCAGTGGGGGTGTGAAAGATAAAAATGGTAGATTACTAGTGGAGAAGGGAGAAAAAGTAAACAGATGGAGAGAACAATTTGATGAACTGTTGAACATAGAGAATAAAAGTAATGCAAGTATAAGTGGCTGGGGAATGGCAGGGAGAAGGAGGGTTGTGAGAAGAGAGGAAGAAATCAGTAAGATGGAAGTGGTGGAAGCAATGAAGAAAGTTAAAATGGGGAAAGCCCCAGGAATTGATGGAGTGTGTGGTGAAATGCTGAAGCATGGGGGAGAGATAGTAATGGAATGGATGTGGAAGGTGTGCCAATTGGCTTGGGAGGAGGGTGAGTCCCGGAGGATTGGAAGTCAGGTATAATTATTCCTCTGTACAAAGGAAAAGGGGGAAAAGCAGTGTGTGGTAATCATAGGGGCATTTGCCTTCTCAGTGTAATAGGAAAAGTATATGGTAGGATACTTATTGACAGAGTTAAGGAAATTACTGAGGAATTAGTTGAAGAAGAACAAGGAGGTTTTAGGAAGGGAAGAGGTTGTGTAGACCAGATATTCATTCTCAGATCCTTAGTGGAAAAGTTTCTAGAGAAGGGCAAGAAGTTATATGCAGCCTTCATTGATCTGGAGAAAGCATATGACAGGGTGGATATACAAGGATTGTGGAAGGTATTAAGAATATATGGAGTGGATGGGAAGTTGTTGAAGGCAGTGAAGAGTATGTATGAGGGTGCTAAGGCTGCGGTGCGTGAGGATGGCAAACTGAGTGAATCTTTCCATTTGAAGGTTGGATGGAAACAAGGATGTGTCATGTCTCCATGGTTGTTCAATCTGTATATGGATGGGGTTATAAAAGAGATACAACGTCGGGTAGTGGATGTTGGAGCGGCCCTAGTGAGAGAGGGCAGTGTTTGGAAACTCCCTGTACTGTTGTTTGCAGATGATACTGTGTTGTTGAGCGAAGACGAAGGGGAGCTGCAAGGCTTGGTAGATGCATTTGAGAGAGTGTATAAGAAACAGAATCTAAAGGTGAATGTAGGGAAGAGTAAAGTGATGGTCTTCGAGAGAAGTGAAGCCAGTGAATGTACAGTGATACTGGATGGGAAGGATATGGAGAATGTGAGTGAATTTAAGTACAGTAATCCCTGCAATATCCGATGTAATAGAGCCAAAGACATGTCCGAATATTGGTTTTGTCCGGATATTGGGCCCTGAAGCTCCAGCACTGGTCATTCATGACCCTAATGTAACCTAACCTAAATCAGAAAACTAACTTCCTACCTCCCTACTGGACATGTATAGCACTTATTTAGGTCCCTTTTCACATAAATAATGCACACAAAGCATGAATTTATTGAATTTTAACCAAAAAATGATGATTTAGAGGTGAGTGAGGCATAGGTGCTCAGAAGTTGCCAGCATAGTATAAGTAAGTATTTGACATGGAAATCATCTTTTCTCACATTTTATGCACTAAATTATTGGATAGAAAGCATCAAATACAGTAAATTATGTAAATTGCTACCAGAAAAATGGTTAGGTTAGGTTAGGTTATGACCGGACATGAAATTCAGTGCCTTTCACCTTTTTCATAGCTGGTGCACGTAAAACTATGCATGAAAGAATTAAATTAAAAGCAGGAAATTATGATTAACACAATGTTACGTTAGGTTAGGTTAGGTTATGACCGGACATGAAATTCACTGGCATTCACCTTTTTCATAGCTGGTGCACTTAAAACCATGCATGAAAAAATTAAATTGCAAGCAGGAAATTATGATTAACATTTTTGGTAATTTTTAAACACATTTACAGCATGATGTAAACAGGTTAGGCATGAAATTCTTTATGGTAAGCATAGGTTAGGTTAGGATACGTAAGGTTAGGTTAGGTTATGACCGGACATGAAATTCACTGCCTTTCACCTTTTTCATAGCTGGTGCACTTAAAAACCATGCATGAAAAAATTAAATTGCAAACAGGAAATTATGATTAACATTTTTGGTAATTTTTTACCACATTTACAGCATAATGAAAACAGGTTAGGCATGAAATTCTTTATGGTAAGCATAGGTTAGGTTAGGATAGGTTAGGTTATGACCGGGCATGAAATTCACTGACTTTCACCTTTTTTATAACTGGTACACTTAAAAACCATGCATGAAAAAATTAAATTGCAAGCAGGAAATTATGATTAACATTTTTGGTAATTTTTTAACACATTTACAGCATGACGGAAACAGGTTAGGCATGAAAATCTTTATGGTAAGCATAGGTTAGGTTTGGTTAGGTTAGGACCGGACATGAAATTCACTGCCTTTCACCTTTTTCATAGCTGGTGCACTTAAAAACCATGCATGAAAAAATTAAATTCCATGCAGGTAATTATGATTAACATTTTTGGTAATTTTTTAACACATTTACAGCATG